>WURT03041915.1:0-14721 GCA_009936505.3 Holothuria glaberrima
TATATATACATACATATATATACATATATATACATATATATATATTTCTATATATATATATATATACATATACATATAATATATAATATATACGTGTGCTTTAATTAACTAAAACTGACTGCACAGGCGGTTATATCCTATATTTAACATTAAGGTGACGCCTGTATTTATATCCCATTGTAATGATGTAGCCAAAAGAAGGCTTATATGATCTTTGGGAAAATTAGATGATGTTTAAGGACAATTTTACAATAACGGATATTTATTTGAAGGCAAAAAGGAGTTAGCGAATAAGGTGGCCTTAAAGCAACATTCACTGTTTTAAGAAATGACTGTAAAAGGGCACACATCTAGAAATGACGATAAATACCCCTCCCCGCGGCTTATTCCCGCTTAGGCAGTTAGGTTTATCTACATCATATGCAGTGAAATAACCATTTCTCATGTTCATGTTTGTAGTATGACTTTTTGTTTTGCTCACTGTGAATATTGTTGTACAGTAAATTTTCGATACATCAGAACAAGCAAGAGTGAGGGGAAAATGAAAAAAGTGCATGATTATAAAATACTCCTAAGTAATTAAGAAATGCAAAATAGAGTCATTTTTCTACATAATTAAACAATTCAAAACACAGCCACAATTTATATATTTCTTCCTATTCTTTATTCATTTTCTCTAGGCTTCTTAATTTTCCATTTTGTGACCGGGATGAGTTGGGGGGTATGGCATACTACTCTGTGACGGCAGCAACAGCCACTAAGCGACGTCAACAACAAACTCGTCTTTAACACTCTACAACGACAGTACAAAAATTGGTGCTGCTGCAGGTTTTTCAACTGATGCTGTTTATACCGCGTAACTCAAGTTTGTGTCTTACTATTGTAGCTATTTGCCTTATATTTTAGACAGGTAGCAAACGCAGAGATCTGCGTCGTGTGGAATTGCAACATCACTTAAAGTTGTTTACAGATAACCCCGTCTTAAGAAAAAATTTGGCATCAGGCGTTTGAATATCATTAATGTCAAAAGAAGTACATTAAGGAAAATTTCATCGGAAAATCGTCAGATACGGACTCCGTGAAAGAAGATGAGATTATCACACACTTTAAGAAAAATCAACTGTGTTTAGCTTGTCCAGTTGAAAATACTATCAAGTTTGTCATTTTTGTAAATATTAAGCATTTCATTTTCACTGACTACCCTGCCGGTTGGCATCCTTTTCGTCCCTAGGCGTGTCTATAGTTACTTCTTGGTATGTCAGCCTGTTTTGTTATTAAAGCTGTATAGTACCTAATCATTGTTAGTAAATATGTAACAACATTTTAAGGAGTGGATGGTCGTATCTGCTTTTAACGTCTAAGGTAGGAGCCCGCTATTTAAATCTGAAGATCACAAAACGTAGGACTCTTTCTTCTTCACCTCTAGAATTTTACACATAGATATTGTCCTCACTATCCAGAATTCAAATTTTTTGCTTTCAAAATGATAAAAGGGAAAACGATATTTAAGGTGTAACTCGATTAATCTGTATGAGAACGCTAACAGGAGTAAAACGAGGGGTAAATCAAGGTTCACGTGTAGTTGGGATAACATTAGTTGCAAATATCTTGATAAATTGTTGAATTAAAAGATATCATAATTATGAATAACAGAGGGAATTATAAGTACTCCGATATATGATAAGGGACTAGGACGAGATGTTTGAGGACAAATTGATCTGTCCTACAACTTATCAAAGGATAGCCATGGATTATGACTGTCATCAATGTCTGATATTCGAGTCCATGTACCTATGATACAACAAGAGAGGGTGAGGATTATTTCTGCTAGACGCATCCTTTGATTTAAAAAAAAGTTAAACAAACAAAACAAAAACAAAAAACAAACAAACAAACAATTTTTTTTTTGCAGGATTAGAATACTGTTTTAAATTATTACGAACTTCATGTAAAGGCTGATATACTTCACAAAATCACTTTGTGGTGAATTCTTTGTGGTATGAAACTCTTTTTTTTAATTGTCGCCTTCAATCGGGATGGGCAAGATGTTATCAACCCAACGATCTTTATTGTAATTTTATACACCTCGAACATTCTCGGGCTATTGTGGTTTCATACATTGTAAGTAGTAACACGATTTCATATATAACATGTACATATTATGATTGACTTACTTCAGAATGATTTGAACGTACATACTGTGTTACAGTTCGAGACTTCCCAACTCAATTCGAAATGCTAACAGCAGACTTTAATGATTGCAATGCATGATGGGGACTGGGAGTGTAAACTACCGGCGCAATGCTAAACGTAGTGCCTGCTAACTTAGCGCAACCGCCACTGCTGTGTTGTTTTACCAGTTAGTCCCCATGCTCCTTTTGTGTGCGTGACGTAATCATTAAACTCTGCTATTTCGCTACGTGAATAAGAACACCATCAATCTTCACAGCCTATATATAAATACTTCTGGTACATTGTAATAATTTTTATTAACTATTCCGGAACGTTTGAGGTCTTAAGCAGCTACTATGCTTGGTGTAGTAAAAAGGTTCCAATTGATAATCCACTCTTTACCCAGATAACCATCTGAAAGGTTACTGTCGGATACAATTTGAAAGGCTCTTAAAATAGATCACAAGCAAAACAAACTATCAATTTGCTTTCCTTTGCTTATATAGCTATGTAATGCATTGGCTTATGTTCGTGAACAAGTGGCCTGGTGTCACAAGCCACCTGCATCAAAGTCACAGCGATCTGGCCAAAAAGGCGATTTTATATCCTATTAAAGTAAAAGAATGATTACTCAATGATATATCTCAGATATACAAGGACAAGGATTTATTCCATTGTTATGTGATTTTATTGTTTCTTCTCTTGCTAGAAGCTTGTTACTTTTATATCATAGGAATCCATGAAGTACCATCCTGGTGGGACCAGATTCCAACCTTCTTCGACCATGTATTTGAGCCCAGCAAAAAAGTCAGCTCACTGTACAGAGAAACTTAAACTAGGGTCAGGGGTGGATCCAGGTTTTACTGTGGGGGGGGGGGGTTGACAATGACTTGAAGAAGAGTGATGACCGTCTTGGGCGAGGGATCTAAGCGAAGGAGAGGGAGTTCCCCTACCCCTATATGCAAGTGGTGCTATCATTTGCCATTTCTCCAGCATGGTCATACACTAGAAATGACAATTTTTGTGGAGAAGACTGCAGCAAATACAGTCTTATTTCAAACTTTTATCATTCATGCCATACCACTTTGATTAGAACTATAAAATTTGCAAGAATGTTGATCATTGGGCGTTAAGTGATGGCCTTCCTAGGGGAAAGGTTAAAGGGTAATGTGTGTACCTCTCAGGATGTGGCTTAGATCAGTGGCGCGGCAAGGGTTTGGTGACTGGGGGACACCACAGATGAAGTCGTAGTGCCACCTCAGCTCAGTCCTCCAGTCTGTGTAAAATGCATTTTATAAGCGCCCGTGTTTGTACACAGCAGTGGAGGATCCTTTCTTTGTCCCTACATAGAGGTGTTGTCCTGGGCGAGGGGTTCCCCCCCCCCCTTATTTAAGGTTGCTTAAATGAAAAATTGTACTATCGTTGGGATGTATTTGGAACTGATTGTATACGGCTGGAAGGCTGGAAAATGTCCATAATTTAGTAGATTCTAATTTTGATGATATGAAAGAAGAGAGTATAGAGAACGGTATGTTGTCAACAAACCTCCTGAAGCGCCTTTTTGGGTACTTACCTGCCCTCTATTCAGGGAATTTCTTTAAGCAAAAATACAAGCGTTGACCCCCCCCCCCCCCCAACATATTTGGACTATTACGACGTTTTCCTTCATGGGAGTAGGAGCCCAATTTGATGGGGGTGTGTGTAACGAATTGCCCGAAAATGGAAATGTAATGGAAAATTTAACCCGGTAATGTACATATTACATAGACATGCATCGGCTTTTACATCACAATGATCGCATGCCAATTACATTCAATCACTTGCCGTGTTATTACCCTTCCATTTTGGTTATGAATTTTGGGGGAGTCCTTACAGTCAATAATGACAATAATCATTGGCGGAGCCAGAATTTATCTCACGGGGGTCGGGGGTGGGGGGAAGGGGGTGTCATGCAGTATGTTGTGTGATTGATGGCCTGGGGAGGGGTCTAAAGGGAGGGGTGTGCCATTTTGTTATTTTCACCACCTTGATTGACTTGGAACCTGTAAAACATGTCCAGAAAAATACTTTCTGAATATTTATTACAGATTACGACCAGATTGTAGGTTTATGCGTTAAAAATATTTTTTACAGATTATTTTCCTTATTTATATAAAATATTGTAATTTCCATACAACTGGCAGCCATTTTGCTTCTTCCGCCATCTTTGTTGACCTGAATTCCAACAAAAAATGTTTTAAAAATATGTTTGATACATTTGCCTCAAAATGTTGCCAAATATAAAGAGCAACTGTCACAAGTATATTTCTTAGGGATTATTTTCCCTATTATTATATTGTATTGGAATTCAATATTAGCCGCCATTTTGCTATTTCCGCCATCTTGGTTGATCCTGATGATGCAAAAAATGTCCAGAAAAATATTTTTAGAATATTAAAAATATAACATGGGCACAGATTAGGTCTATCTGTGTCAACAGTATTTTCAATTATTATTTTTCCTATTATTATAATATATTGACATAATTATTGCATAGGCGGCCATTTTGCTTTTTCCGCCATATTGGTTGACCTGAATCCAAAAGAAGTACTTTAAAAATCATTTTGGATTATTTTTCATGAAATATAGCCAGATATTAAGGGCAACTGTGTCCAAAGTATTTTTAATGATTATTTCTTATAATATTTTTATACAATGTGGCCATTGGCGGTCATTTTGTTTTTATCACCATCATGCTTAGTTTGGTGTCCTGCATAAAATATCAAAAATCATGCTTTGAATTTTATGTGCAATCCGATATAAAGATATTTAGAGTTTTTAATCGGAATATATTTTTAATGAATTTTTTCTGAGATTTTTCTGCATTTTTTAAAATTATTTAAGAGTCTTATTTTTGCGGGATTTTTTTATTGTATTGTTTTACTTCTTCGGTGCTTTTCCGCAATATTGGCTGTTAAGTAAGCTTGTACCAAAGATTGCATAGTTCAGTCTATAATTAAAAAACATTAATTTACCTTATGATGATTGGGGATTGTAGGAAATATGCAATGTTTTTACACAATTTTTGGAAATATTTCATTCACTTCGGCGGCCATTTTGTTTTCCGCCATCTTGGTTGACCTGAATCTCGTCAAAACAGTCGCAAAAATTAATTTTGGAAATTTTGTCATAAAATATTACAAAACTTGAAGAGTCGATGCCTCAAAAATTTTTTTTAAGAATATTTTTTTATTATCATTTAATACAAAATATTCATAATTTTTGCCGCCATTTTGTTATGGCAGCCATTTTAAGTGAGTGAGACCCAATATTTTAACTGTTTCTACTTGATTTCGTGTTCAGGGGACCCTAAGGTCTCCAAAAAGTACTGGATCGGAGAGTTGGGGTGGGGGGTGCCCGTGAGGTGCCTCTGGCTCACGGCCTATTGTACATGCTTATCACTTCGGGCGTTCTGAAAAAAAGTGTGAAGAGTTGGGGCAACGGTGTGGTATAGACTGCTTAAATTAAGGAGATAGGTACTCTCTCCGCCTATTGATGCCTTTGTTGAGAAGGAAGAGTCGATCGTATGATCCTAGACCGTAACAACTATAGTCAGAGCAAGGTTTTGATTTTATGTGAATGTCAGTTTCTTTGTCTATCATTTGAACAATGACTTACAACTTATAAAGAGGCAGAATTAAATGTATAATTGAATAATGGAATAGAATTCGGAATTATGACAGTTATTTTATTGGAAGGACCTAAAAACTGTAAACACCTCTGCATTTATCCTATTTTAGGTTATGGTGCAATTTATGCAGATAAACGCCAGCAATCGTTTACAAACCATTATATTTTTTGCCCTGTTCTACGTATTAAAGCACACTGTTGTTCCCTAATTGATGGTGGTGGATTGATGTAACTTTTATCATACGTGCACGCCGCCCCCTTTTTCAATCAAGTATGTAGCCTGCGTAGCCGGTCACCGTGACTGAGGTCAAACGGAGAATTCCTGCACAGGATTTGTATCCATGAGCTCACCTACGGTTCCTTTGGCTGTCTCGTATGTAGCCAAAATAATAGTGTACAAGATAGATTGCCTTGATAACTCCATGACTTGCATTAGACTTTATTCAAAGGCAGCGGCGGAACCAGTTGGAATATTAAAAGCAGAGAAATTCCAATCATTCACTTAGATGTAATTATATTGCCAATGGCAGGCTGCTTTAACTGCATATTTGTAATTATACTTGGTAGGACATCGCACACATACCACACAAGTCTATGTGTAACATTTATATACACCTTTTTCTTTGTCTGTAGGCCTACATTAAAAAATGTTACATTATCAGCTGCATCTAATATTTTGATATAATTTTGTGTCGGATTTCGTGTCGGATTTATTTCGTTGACATGAAGCTAAATATACGATCTGTATACCTCAAATGTCGATGTCTTTAAATAATTGAAACTGTCAGATCCATACAAGAAACACCAAATACACTATCGTTATTAGTAATTTTATTGGCTCAAAACTAAAGAGATCACCTCTGCAGCACTTGAAAAACAGCGTGGCTATCAGGAAATGACTGTAAGACTGTAAGAGAGGTTTATTCAGTTTGGCTTAAGATCGGTCCCTCCTTTTCTCGGTAACTGGGTGAACGAAAACCAAAACTACCGCCTTTACTAACCCTACATGATCAAAACAGATACCAGATGTAGTATGGAAAACTTAACAAATCCACATTCCCTTTCCTCATCAGAAAAATGAGTACATTCTCTACACTTTTGAGGTAGAGAAAATTTACTGGTAAAATCCTGAAATCAACAAAACAAGTAAGATCAGTTATTCGGGGGAGAGGGTAAGCCGGTAGGTAGTGTTGCATTGATATAAACTGAAACAGCTGGTCTTGACGTCTGTTCACGCAGTTCATCTTCCTTCATACATGACTAACACTTAAGCTTCACATAACATACCATTATTCATTATGGATCTCTTCAAGGCTAATCACTTTGTTAACAAAAAGGTTTACTTGTATAGTTTGAGACCCACATTCTTAAGTGACTGTCAATAGACTTTTTTGGGACGCTGCAAAATGTGTAATTGCCCGTCAAGGTTGGAGGGACCTACATTTTTTTATGAGAAAACAAAAATCAATATAGTTTGAGCTACTACGATTGTTCAAAGTAAAATGTAAAGGAAAAGTGATATGAAACATCAAAAGCGGTAGAACCTCTGTTTAAAATAAATCATGTCAGTCCTTTGGAACTGAATATTATCTCTGCAAGCATTGAAATGTTACTTGAAAAAACGTAGAATGCTGTAGAAACAAGACAATGGGTGATAAGTAACTTAAACAATTAAAGAGTAGCCACTGTAACTGCATGCAAGACAGAAAATTCCAGTTAAATATCACGTGATTGGTGTTGGGATTTAACAGGTCCTTAAAGGTTTGGACATGTATGTAAAACCCATACCAAACACCCATTACTTGATATCTGAAATTTTCTGTTCGGTAGGCAGATTTATTGTAATGTTATCTTTTAGTACCAAATAGCGATGTTAACAACTATAGTCTTTTGGTTGCTATGGATTGTAAAAGCATTGATTTAACACTTTTAGTGAAATCATTGAAGGGCGATGTTTCGTCACATCATTCTTAAATACTTCGTTTGAGGAAGAGAATCATGTTAACTCATTAGTGTTGCTATCACTAATTTTTAAAGTGGAGATGGGGTCGTTGGGAGTGGTTTGCATAATTTTCCTTGATGACAAACTGCCACGCGTATATACAGCCGTAAATTCTTTTTCTTTTGTATAAAAACGAAATTTGTCCATTACAATTTTGAAGCAGTGGTTTTAATTTCTTTCCCTTATTGAAACTGATTTTTTTCAACTCAACCCCACAATAACTGGGAAAATCACAGCTGAAGGGGTATGTCCGGAACTTCTTACAGGTGTTTCCATGGATTTTCACCGAAGCTTTCTTTTTCCTCATAATTTATTTATTTAGTTATTTTTTTTTTTTGCTACAGCACAAATCTTTGCTACTGCTTAGTTTTTGCAAATAACATTTTAAACCCTTGTTAAAAATTTGTCATACGGTTACTTGCAGCAGAGACATACGAGTGGTTAAGACGTTACTGTAATAGATCCAATCATCTCTTTATTTCTTCTGTAATGTAAGCTAACAGATGTAAAAGTCAAATAAAAGCTTTAACACTGTTACCATTCAACGACAGGGGATCACACGGGAGGTGCGCTCCTTATTAATGTGGTTTCTTAGGTCCAGTAGACAAGCAATATTATATGAGACCCTCCTCAAGTCAGGTAGGCGTCGCTGCAGCATAGGCTATTTGATTAACACTTTGAGATATGACAGGGCTAGGCTTATGTAACGTAAAATAGACGAAAAATTTTTAGATGAAAGGCCAGTTTACCATGCAGACATTCTCCTATTCGGGCAAAACCAAAATTCTCCCGAAGTGGAAAACATAAGCAACACATTGCATAGACTGTGTGACTAACAATAAGTTTTAACTAGAAAGAACATGTAAGAACAGGTGCGAAAACTAGTAAATAAAATCAAGAAACGCCGATTCTATACTCAGCCTGCTCAACAAATCTGTTTGGATAAACTAAATAGTGCCCTCTGTTTTAACCTGACATGCCGATGAAGTGTGCCATGTTTTCAAAATTTAAAGATGACTCCTGTCTTACAAAAGTTGACACTTGTACCATGTTGCCCGCACCCGACGGAAGTTATAATTTAAAGGCAGTTGTTTTACGACGCTACGCGACCACACTTGTGAAAGAAGCCATGTATGGCTTATGAATTACAACTTCACTAAACAACGATGCCAAATCTTTGGGGTGGAGATATCTCAGGTTAATGCCCTTATTTTGCCCCCCCCCCCCCCAACTCGTAGTTATGTAAGAGAAACCAGGGAAAAGATCCTTCTAGTAAACTTCCGCACCTCTAAAAAAATTTGAAGTACCCTTGCATTTTTGCATTTTTACATTGCATTTTTACATATCGGCCCCCCGGAAGTCATTTAGCTCCTTTTAATACCTTGCTTGGCCATGCACAGGTCCTGCCCCAGCGAACTACTTCTCTCTGCATTAGTTCCTATGAAGTAAATATTTAGAAAACAAGTTAAATGTCCCGTTTGCATGTGTACTATATACGTTCTACATGCCGTCCCATAATGGTTATGTTTCCGACCTGACTAGACTTGGGCACTTTCATTAGCACATTCACTCCAGCGGTCGTAAGTTTGTAATTTGAAACAGCAGAAAAGTGTTACTACGTTCCTCACGCAGAATTCTTACCGAAAGAGCTAGTTCACTTAACTGCAGGAGAATAAGTCTTTGGCATATAAACTGATAAAACACATCATACCTAGTTAAATCTAGGAAAATTAATCCTCACTGGAAATTTCCTTAAAGGTACTTGAAGGCTAAGCTTTTAAAAGAGTATATGTTACAAGGCATGAAGAATGAATCCAAATGGTCCAACTGTCATTTTCACAAGACTTTTCAAAGCTGGAATATAAAATGTCAAGGCTTATTCAATTTAAAATGGTTGATTGCTCAATAATTTGTTATATCATTCTTGTACTACTCGAAGTAACTTCGTTGTTTTATTTCGTTTTTTTCTTTTCTTCTTTTTTTTTTTTTTGAAACCTTGTTCCACACTGTAATAAGTTTCTTACTGTTATAGTGTGACTTGACTATAAAAAGTAACCCTTCTGTACAACGTGTTTTGCGATGAAACAGCCATTTCTAAGGTTATGTAACAATTTTAATTTCAAAGAAAACCAAACAAGTTAATGTAAGTTGTACAAGGACATCACAAATTATTCCACAATCGACTACTTCACTTGACTTGGTGAATAAATTTCAACATTTTATACATCAGCAATAGAATAAGTTATGATAATAAAAGTTGGGTAAATGAAATTCCTTTTACAAACTGTAAAATATAATTATATCCTTCTAATTCCAGACTTAAGTACACTTTAACCTTTGTATATGTCCCGACGTGTAGCAGAGACTTGTTATCCGAGTAACAACTCACTGGCTACACCATGCTTTTGCCAATAAACATTTTTTGACGAAACTTTTATTAACTAAAAATTATAGGCACTGTAAGTCCCAATTAAAACGAATTTAGTAGACGAAGTGCCGAATCCCTGCCCTCTACCCTAGGAAACTGGAGGAAAATCATGATGGAACACTACCCCTCAGTCACACGTGATTAACCCTCCTCTCAATGAGTGTCACAAGTGAAAATCCCGTAAGCATATAAAGACGGAAAACCCTGCGGACTGGGAACGGGTCTAAATTTGCTCTAGATATTAGCACGCCATCTGGGAGAGGAAAAGAGTCTGGCCATGGGCAAAAAGCGAAGCACACATCTCAATGGAAATATGTATGTTTCACTGGGCAGTGCCGTAGCCTTGGCGACATCCCTCGGAGGGCAGTATATACCCGCGTTCAGAAGCGTACCTACAGGATAGTTGGCGCCCGGAGGAAGCTTTCCTTATCACCTATGGTGACGTGACATTTATGTAAGGTCGCTTTAAATTAGTGAACTTTTAGGCTCTTTGACTAGGCTTTGTACTGACTTTATGTTTAGGAATTTTCATTTTATAATTAGTATCTTGTTTCTATTAAGGGGGTGTTTTAGAGGAGAGATGACGCATCTGCTCTTTGAGATTTTTTTCTCTGTATTAAAGATGGCCAAGTACAAAATGGTGCTGTTTTGGAGAAAGCGTTGAACTGGTCACATGTTTACAAAGTTTCACCTTAAAGTCCTATCTCTCTTTTTTCTTTGGCCTGTTGGATGAGTTTTTGATAGATGTTCCGTCTGAGGCCTTCTCCTCTGTGACTGTTGCATCGCGCAGTGCAATAACACAGCCGTAGTACGGATGCGGATCGTTTGTGTGTGTGTGTATGTGTTTTTTTTTTTTCTTTTATTTTTATTTATTTATTCTTTTATTTTTTTTACTAAGGATAGCTGTATATAGACTTTCTATGGTACAGGCTGTAAGTCACATGGGAAGTTTAGTGTTTAAGATTGTCGCAATCAGCCTAGGAGCTACCTTCCCACGGAAGCCTTAAATCCTCTTTCATAGATATATCAGTGTGGTTTTATGAGACGGACTCCCCGGGGGGGGGGGGAATGAAACCCCCTTCCTTTATTTCTCCAAACCTTTTATCATCCTTTGTTTTAAAAATGATTATGTGACAGTCTTCATATACATGTGTGCAGCAACGATTCAAACGAAGCTTGTACAGTCCTACCTCCTCTACCTGACCTAGCCATAGTTATTTATTTTGCTGAATTATATTAAAGTTGTCTTTATTAAGACTCTAAGTTTCAAAAGCATTAGGTAGTGTATATATGCAACCTAGGAGTCTTAGTAATCTAGGAGGTAGTTTGGGCAAAGAGTCCTTCATACGCAAAGTGTAAGTGCAGTTTAAAATAGGGAATGGAATAATATTTATAAATATTGGTTAGTGATCACGTCAGCAGGTCATGACACGAAAGGAAATTATTACATAGGTTCCTCAAGAATCGTGTTAACTGAGTGATCACCTCCTGAATCTGATAGGCTGCCCTCTATTTATTTTTAACACCTTGGTCTACGATAAAGCTTCACACCCCTAATAATTTCCCTATTAACTTGCACACTAAATTATCTCTGTTTCGAGGCCCCTGTAGCCTTGTCAAAGTTCACAGCTATTTCAAGCTACACGTTAAATAAAAGCTGAGAAGTTTGACAATCACGGCATTACAAATTTTTATACCATGGCCGTTTAGATTTTGAGCTAGAAGGATTTAAAATTTTTATAGGGTACACCCACCCCTAGTTCTCTTCAACATAACGAAAAGGGTCACTTTTTGATATGAGTTTTAAAAACAGTCTAAATCACCTTCAATCCACCCCAATTTTTCAACATCCACACTATGACATGTTTTCTTTGAGATTCATAGAGTTTCATTACTGGGCGGGTTATCATGACGACATTTCTAAACCGGAACGAAAAGTACTACTTTTTGACGGTGTACCTTTGACGCTCCAGAACATTATTCTAACGGGGTTGTGAGGCCATAAGGCTAGGCTTGGTCTAAAGAGACAATAAAATATTCCAGATGAAAGGCCAAAATACACAATGTTTTGTATACTATTGATCAGAAACCTTGGTAGGAGTTTGTCAGGAATAGACATATTTAAGAAATAAAGAAGTTGCAATGTTCTTTGTTTGGCACCGGTGATTCAAGAGGCCATCCTCACTGTTTATCTGAAATAAAGTTCCATAAGTTAACGGTTGGCAACCATGTTATAAAGCGGTCGCTCCAGGGAAGGGTATGTACGATATAAAGGATTATTATTTTATGAGAGACTGCTGCTGGCCATCAGTGAAGTTGGTGCTCGGTAATTCCTCCAAGGTCCCTAGAAGTCAGTCCTCTGTCAAATACAACATAAATACAGGGGCGGCGCCACAGGGGGAAGGGGCGGTCGCCCCCTATAATTTGTCATAAATGGGGAAAAGAGAAGGAAACGAAGAGGGGAAAAGAAAAAAAGGAGAAAAGTTAACGAAAGAAAAGAAAGGAAGAAGCGAAAGAGAAAGAAGAAGAAGAGAAAAAGAGCTCAACCCTGCTTTTGTCCCCATTCATAAACACTCAACATTAAAATGCTGGGAATAGACAAAAACATTGAATTTTCGACAAAATTTTACAGATCACATTTTAATTCTCCCAGCTAACTTAGGACTCTTTTATGACGTCATGTTTAGTTTCTTGAGATAACAGCGAAAAACTCAAGCCAAAAGAAAGGGGAGAACCACGCAAATATTTTCACTTCTTTAAAACAAATTCATTTAAAACTCAATCGTTTGACCCAAATTTAAGTCAATTGATATAACAAATGCAATGTGTTTGTTTGATATGCTTTCTTTTGTCTTACATCACTCAAATTGATACGTGTTAGAAAGCAAGCGACGTAAGCATACACAGGACATAACTGCACAATATATACAAAACCCAACATACACAGTAGTTAGCTACAAACACGCAGTGGCACACAGCGTGGGCCACTGCAAGTAAAACACGATATTCTAATTCTCCCAACTGTCAAGAAGCCGGTCTTCAATGCAATTTAAGACCGGTCTCAAATGGTTTCTGGCCAATCAGAATGCAGGAAATCAATAGAAGTGTTTATGAATGTAGGTTGGAGCTTTCAGATGTTGTATAGATACCATTAGTTCATTGCAGTTGTAGTTTGTATAGTGTGAAACACTTTACTGGGTTTGCAAGTCTAGTAAACATCTGCATAAATGCATTTTATTTTAACACGAAGTACTCAAAGCGCTGTTTCCACTAACGGTTGTCAAGAACGCCCTCAGTTCCCAACCAGTAAGCATTTAGCCTGCCAAAAGCTGTAAAGGGTAAAGGGTCTCCGTGGTTGAAACTCTATACGGGGATTGTGATTTCTCCACTCACAAGTTTGGTTTCTTGTATCTACACTTAATTAATTGAGAGGAAAGGACAGGAGCAGCTACCTGCAAAATTATACTTAAATTAATTTTTCATCATTTTTTAAGATATATTAATGATCATGCTGACGTGTTTCTTTTCCTTGAAACAAAAATGTGCTTATTTGTTTACTTTTTCGTATGGAAAACTACGACACATTCTCAATAACTTTTACAGGTCACACTGTATACATTGCTTCTATACGGTTTTCTCCTTTGTCGTCTAGATGAAACAGTAATGCTATGTTGACGGCAACTGTATTATGTCGTTTTGTTTTATTTTCGTCCCAAATTTATTCTAATATCACGTTAACCAGTGGTATTGTGTATCATAATGAGTCTATGATACCTTAGTTGCGTACGTCTATAAATAAAGTGAAGCTGACAGTCTGAAAGCTACATACAAGAGACATCTGCGTTACTATCATTATTGTTGTCAGTCTATTCGCTCTTAGTCAAAACCATTCAGTCAAGGCAGCTTCAGTAACAGATAGCAAGAAATAAATGTTAAATTAGATAGCTGTAAATGAGTGAATCCGAAAAGTAGTATATCCTCGCCCAGCATCGTAACTTTAGAGATTAACCAAACTTATTCCCTTTTATACCTTTTTAAAAGGTATTTCTATTTTTGTTTGCAGCAGTTTTACATCACAAAATGTTAGATGACAGAAATGAAAGCTTGTTCGTTATCTTTTACAAAGGCTATGCTTTGAGCCTGAAGAAATATTTTGACCTTAATACCGTAGACACAGGTCGATTTTCTTATAAACCCACCGGAGAAGAATGAAACACATCTTTGTGACAATAGCGGTTATGAGATGTGTCCACACTATGTAAGGCCAAATACCGGAGACCCCCCCCCCCCCAATCCATAGATTTTTCGCTGTCACAACAAACTTTCGAGTAGCCTGCAATAAATTACATCATAACAGAAAGAATATGGGGCCCTCATTTCAATACGGATTGACGCCCTGCAGCATATATATATATATATATATATATATATATATATATATATAAATATA
>WURT03041926.1:0-14719 GCA_009936505.3 Holothuria glaberrima
ACCTGTTGACTTTAATTGCTATGAGGCAATCAATCTAACACTTGTAGCCTTAAACTTTCATTCCCGTCTGTAAACTCTGTTTTTAACTTAAGACTGTTCTGAGAGCAATTATGGTGCATGCATGTTTAAAAACTTCTGTTCAGAATTTCTAATTTCAAGTCCAGCACTAATGAAATGTAAGAATTTTAAGGTAGAGAAATGAATCTGGCTATGCAAGAAAGCCTGATGAAGTCTTCTTACTTTTTAGTCAGATTCGCAGCTGGTTCTGTACTTTAAATTTTTTAATGACAACCTGCCATGAACTCTAAGACTTTCTAATATTTGTCTTCAGTAAAGTAAGTTAAAAGGAACTCCCACAATCCTCCTTCAGGTTTTCTAATGACTGTCTGAAAACACTGAACAAATAACTTGTGAAGCTTGCAAAAGGGCAATTACACGTGAACAACTCCTATAACATATTTATGAAAGAGAAAAGCAAATAATGCCCAAATGAATATCTTATTTGCTCTAAGACATATGCAGCTTAAACTTAAACAACCGGCAAATGATGACTGAGACGTTGACACAAAGAATGATAACAATTAAATGGCGACGTTTTGCTTCGGAAATAACCAAATGATTGTCATGATACAAACACACTCTGAAATATTAAAGTAATTAATGTGGGTGGCATGCTAACAATGTATATATTGTCTTTAACTCTGTAATAAAGACATTTGCATTATTATTATTTCCTTGCCTTTCTTCAACCAAATCATTACAACTTAAGGTTTTATCCTTAATCATTTACTAGACTCTCAGTACAGGATTGCTTAGTGGAGACATTAAAGACCCCCAAGAGAAGTAGAAAAAAAACAATTACATTGTATCAATGTTTCACGCATATAAAATTGCTTTTATTATTATTAAAACATTCAGTCTCATAGGAAAGTATATTCACGAGATGACGGAAAGACGAAATTTACAGTTACTTTAGAAAAATAAAAAATTTTGTGGAAATAATGGACTGTATATCTACCTTGAACCTACTCCCCTTGCTACAACATAAGAAGATTATCAATATGGCTGGGGAGGGGAATGAATACTTGTGTAACAATTCATTGTTCTTTTGACATTTTTTAGTTTTTGTATCATCTAGGCAACGCTCAATTTATTTCTTTGCTCTTAATTTGGGATATGATTTATTACCCACGCCTCAACCATGCACCATTCTGATCTGAGTGCATGAAGACCTAACCCATCTATGGTGTACATAACACACTTCACTCCATGACTCACACAAATGATCAAACCCTTTACATTGTCTGATATTCATTAGAGACAAACATACCTTACTAATGACTGGTTATGCAAATCCCACACTGCTATGTTACCATCACTACAACAGCTGAAGCAAACTTTAGAATCGGGACTTATCGCCAGAGCATAGCATGCGGGAGCGCTAGATGTTAATTCTGCCTTGATTCTGGGCGTGGCCTGCAAAATAGAAGAATAAATAAAAGAGGTTAAACTACCATGTCCAGAGGGGGAAACCTTTTGCTAAAGATCATGGGTACATACATCCATCAGTGATTCGCAGAAAAGATATATTTTAAAAATAGAAAGTCTTGCCTATAAATAAATGCTACTCATTACAACAAAACCTATATCTGGGACAAAATGACCAATAATTTTCAAAGAAATCCAGTGACATTCATTCTGTTCAAGGGATGGCATTCATCTAAAAAAAAGCTATGGGGGAGGGGGGATAGGTTCTGTGCAGGTATGGAAATGAAAGCCTACCCCTTTAGTGCAAGTCCATCTGATCATCTTGCAACACTGAACTAGTTTACAAACTCAGTGTGGAGTGAAATATATGGCACAGATTTCTGATGACACCAAATAATGACGACAAAGTAACATATCTGGTAATGTGTACACAGGTGTCATACAAAGGTGACGCTTTTTCTGGGAAATACTTAAAAATATAGAATGGACCACATTTTAACTTAATGTGATAGTACAAAAGGAGTGTACCTATTTTTGTGGATAAGTTCTACATGTTAAAAAGGTTCAAGGAATTAAAAGAAAAGTTTGACTAATCTGTATGAGTCAAACGAGTGCTCGTGTGAACATGTGAATGTCTGACATACACCCAGTATATCTGTCTCATCCCTTAAAAATTTAAGTGGCTCAAATATAACAGTCAACTGTTCCCATCTGGTTAAGTCTTCTAAGCTCCCCTTAAACAACATGTCATTCAAACTGCTTCAAAGATTGTACCCTGTTTAGGATGAGAGCTGCTTATCGACACCTCAAATTATAAGGTGTAATTAAATTACTGTACAAGGTGTTGTTCATGATGCAGAACATCTTTGTGGTATCCTACAACCACCTTTCACAACCACAAGAGTTCAAAGCCACAACTGATTCATGATCTACCAGAAGTGAAGATAAATTTATGCTGCAGGTCAATGATACCAACTTGACCGTTTCCAGACACGGTTTTCAAAATGTATTTGGACCATATGAGGAGCATACATAGTAGATGAATAACCTTTGTAAAATTTTTGTTAAAAATCATGACCTTTCCAGGAAAGGTAAGAGGTACTTAATTCTTGGGGTGCTGTGCCGGAGGGGATACGGGTGTAGGATGGGGAGGGCATATGGTGAGCTTTACAATTGTTTTGTCTTTGTTATCACTTGTACACATTACAAGAGATATGGGGCCATGAACTTCACTCCACAGACAGAGTATTATGTAGTATGAAAACTTTTGCTCTCTATAACAGACCCATCATCCCTCCACTAGGGATATACACTGGGTACAGACACATGATGTATTTCTCAGTGAATGGGTCATTTTTCTCCCAGTGCTGGCCAACAACACTTTACCACTGCTAAGTTCACCACCAGCAACATCAGACGTACTAAGCAATAGTCGGAATGCCCCGCACCATGTCAAATAAGGTGCGGTGTCTACAATACTCTACTGTAGAAGAATTAGAAGTAACAAATTGATCTTGACTGTCCATTACTAACAGTTTCTGTACTACAAATCCCCCCCCCACCCTCACCCATCCTGCACCAACACTTCCTACTTTCATATACTCACCGCTGCCAGGTCCCATATGGAAAGTGTGCTGGCCTCTCCCCCAACAATCAACGTTCTGCCATCTGGAAGTAGCTTGCAGGAACGGATGTAGTTTTCCCTGTTTAAGCAGTCTAGCTGCGAGACTGGGCTCTTTGTTCCTGACTGGCTGATGTCCCAAACCTTGACACATCCCTGTGACAAAGAACGTATGAGATGTGATGGCAGCAGATAATATTAACACAATATCATACAATTACTTTCACAGTATTCTAACTGTTGAAAATGTGAAGTTTGACTTGCCTCAAGTCATTTTTTAACCTTTCTGTCATCTTGCTGTAATTGTGACGTCAACATCAATGGAGTACATCAGAAAATTTATTCATGACTTATATAAAGTTCAAAAGTTGACTCATTTACGATAACGATTTGTAAATATGTAACTACAAATGGTATTCTACAACCAAACAAGCTGTCTCAATGAAATTGGAACAAAACATAACATGCACCGTGAACCTTGTGGTTCCCAGTTTCAGTCAAAGGCAACAGAAGGAGAAATAGTGTACTTTGGTATCAGTTAAATAAACGTGAAATGACAGGTAGGTTTGTTTAAAATCAAGATTTCACAATGCAAACATGTCACCAGTGCCAACCACTGCTTAGAGTCAACGACTGTGTATATAAGGTATCAGTAATCGTTTGTTAACACGCAAGTGTTCCTTAAACCACTTCTGAGTCTCCTTTTTGTTCTTGAATGAAGATATAACTCAACAATTGAACAAAAATAAAGTTAAAAAGCACATTTTGAAGCCAGTGAATTACAAATAAGAGGAGTAAAACCTTTTAAGGTCAAAATATGAGCAGTGAACTAGCAAAACATGTTTTTTTCATAATCAAAGACAGGGAAAACTGAAAACTAAATGCTTTTTTTTTCTTTTGGAGAGAAAAATATGTGTTATCACAAGTTAAATAAATTACTGTACTACAGGCCTCCCACTCTTTTTGATATTCTGAAATTGTAAACTATTTGAAAGACAAGATGGTCATTTTCAAGAATGAAGAAGTACGCAGGAAAGACGAAAGCCCAACATTGCACTTGTTTTAATGTATTTATACACAGTGTACACATGCAGCAACATGATTACAAGTAAATCGAACACAGATACATTAAGTGCACATTAAGTACAAGTACATCAAGTACAAGTATATTAAGTACAAGTACATTACGTGTACAAAATACAAGTACATTAAGTGTACATAAAATACAAGTGAAAGTACTTTAAGTGTGAGATTTTCAGTTTTCCAGATCAGATGCAAATTTTTACATCCCAAGACTCAAAACACAAAGGATTTTCATGAAATACAAAATTCTGTACCTTCCCATTTTCCCTACTGTCCCCGAGACCCAGTATCTTACATTCACATCATGAAAGAGAAATGACGTATAGAATTAAACAACAAAACAAAACTTGATAGAAAAATCTGATACCTTTCCACCAGTGTAGACATATCTTGTTGGGTTACTGATAGTCACTGCACAAACCACTTCCCCATGGTTCAATGTGTTGATCTGCCTAGCGTGCCTTGGGATACCGCTACCGATCAGGGCATCTGGGGGAAATGGTACCGGCTGCATCTGGCCGTCGGCACTGACATGAAATGAATACGCACTGTGCAGAGAGCAACCAAAGATTCATTCATGAAGTGGGGTGACCTATAAGTCATACATCCATAGCGTGAGGGGGACTTTTACCACCAGTATTTCTAACACCTTTTGTCCAAAGGCTTACTTTACCGAGAAGTTCAAGTATCTACACTAAAGATTTATTCACTTCCCACAGTTTTACAGCACACATGAAGATAGTGTAACTTATCTTGATTCCTTCAAAGTATCAAAATGTCTGCTCTTCCTTCAAGATTTTAAAAATATCCACAAAATGTTTGATTTAATCTTTAGCTATCTAGGAACATTTATTTCCACGATGGCAATTAGGTAATGAGTCATTCAATTTCCATTGACATCAGTGAACACTTTAAAAGTTTACACAGTCACCTGAGTTTACAAAATGATCGTTCGATTAGATTTTCATGGCATTCAATCAATAACTGTTTGACCTTGGTTTGCTTTAAATGCACAAATGCCAAACAGGTCTACAGGTAGTATCTGTCACGACAAACAAAGATAAAAATTGCGATAAAATCTGACAAAACATTTGTATCTATGACAATCTCAAACATATATGATCGAAGGAACTTACGGTTTTCCGCCAGGAATACTCCCCAGGGCTGAAAGCCTCGGGTGTGCATGAGGGTCAAATGGCACCTGGCAAAAAAAAAAAAAAGGTCACAAATAAAAGTCATAAAATAAAAGCACAATTTAAATCATCAAAATAATTACTATTCTGCTTTCCCTACTTCCTTTGTTTAATATTGCTTACTCCCTTTTTTCCTACCCTGTCCAATATCCGACACATATAGGCCTACCATTCAAGTGCATCACTAAGGTTATCTGTCCACAAGGCACAGCAAATGCTTGCCTCAAAGTTTCATACTAAGATATAAGCATTATGCAATAAACATAAATGCCAACAACTATCCTATCAGTCTAGCAACATACAATAAATGATATCTTTCTCAACATATTGCCTTATTGTGCTCTTTCTTCAAGGCTGTGTTGGGTCTAAGAATGAACAAAGGGTCTGGTGTACATGCTCAGTGGTCCAACTTGACGCAAATGTCCTTGATGGTGAGCTGAGCCCCAAGCACAAGATGGAACATGAACGTTCCACATGGGAATTAATGGATATTAGATGTAGCAAGGTGTAAGTACCTGTCTTCAAAGTGAATTATGAAGTCTAAACACATTTCTATGGGTGTTGAACTCACCATTGGACTTCTATAGTTTAAGGGTCCTGGAGAGATGCTGGTGTGTATTCCTGGTGCAATGTATGGGTTTGGTAATTCTCGTGGTAAATCAGGGTTCATATTTTGACCTGGCATAAAAGGATATGCTCCACCTGGCCCTAAAAGAGAAGAAAAACCAAATAAATTAAATTCACCATTTCAGACTTCACAAACAAAAGCTCCACACACATGCACTTTTCCAATGTCCCCTTGAATCTGTGTGAAGGGATGAAGGCATAGACGTAGGAAAAGGGGGACAGGGGGCCGACCGCCCCTCACTCTGATCGGTGGAGGGAGGAAACCTCGTTCCCCAACCCACACGTTGGATGACATGCTGCCAAAATATGCCATTGAGTAAGATGAAATTACTGCAAAGTTTGCCAAGCATTTCACCATTTTGCATCTAGGGCACTTTAAATAGTCAAAAAGTTTCCAAAGGGGCCCAAGACACTGATCACTAACATTCACTTCCACCCCACACTTTCAAAAAGCTTCCTATGCTTACAGAAGGGCAAAAGTAAACATTACTCCTGAAGGAATTCTGCTTCCCAAAGGAGCTACTTACCCCCCTGAACGAGACACAAGACTTATCATGACCAACCTTTTGACAAACATAAACTCTTACAAAAAAGTGTTTGGATGTTGGGTTTGACGAACAAAATCTGAAGAAATTACCACAAAGAAATTAATTTTTTTGAACAACATTATGCAACCTCAAATCCAACTCAATGGTATCGATAAAAATATGAAAGGGTATGAAAAATAAATTCGTCACTTTATCAATAAGGATTCTTCCTTAGAAAAAGCCTAAGGTGTAGAAAGAATAATCCCCTGTGTTACTAATTGTGTATTAATGAACAAATATATGAATAGTATGGTGGGAAACAGAAGGCTAAGGCATTGGACTTGTAATACTACCACTGCTGGTTCAATTTCTGCCTGGTTCATTACAATGTATCCTTTGACAAAATGCTTCTGTTTCTGTTGCTTCTCTCTACCCAGCCAATCTGATACTCTAATGGGAAATACTGCTGAAAGTATGTGTTTCCATTAAAAGTACAATTTGAGGTTGACCAGGGACTCTAAAGGAAATCTTCACTCTGGACCCTGGTTTCTACCTGTTACAAAATCCACTTTCTATCACATTTGGATACTTAATTAGCTAGTACTTAACTTGGCCTTGCTAGAGCCCTGTTATTATCTCAAAATTTTTTAAAATTGACACTGCACAATGCAACTCACAACACAACAAATCCACTGGTGGCAGCAAACAACTTATGAACTTACCCAATGCTGCTGGCCCTTTTCCAAGTGGGGGTTTGATACTTGGGATACCACTGCTGGACCCCGGTGTAGCTGCATCGCTGCTTGGGGGTGTCTCCGACTTTGGAACAGGGGGAGATGATGAGGGCTTGCTGTTTGTGTCATTCTGTGGCTGCAGAGAATAATCAAAACATAAACAGGTCATAAATTAAGTAGCTCTCATTACCCTTAAAGTACTAACTCAGGTCATTGACACAACCACAGATTTTAACTGCATGTATAAAGAACTGATGCTGAGGATGGAAAGGTCAAAAAAGGTGACTAATTCTTTCAGACCCAATTCTAGCCTTTGTTGTGACCAGAGGGCAAAATGGACATTGGTTTCATCTATTCAAAACCAAGAAAGAAAGAGTCCCTCCTCACTTCCATTTCACTTTCTTTGGGGAAGAACAATCCCCAAACACATCATAGTTCACTGATAAAAAAGACCAATATTTTTGTGACATGAAGTATCATTAACTTCCATAAATAAGTAGTTCCCAGACCTTACAACTGCAGTTTCTGAGACTATATATATATCTCTTTCAGTATGATATATATTTTAACAGTAATCAATCCTTACATTTTGCACAGTCTTTTCTATCCCATATCACCATATCCACAATGAGAGACTTCAAAACAAAAGATGACACATATAAAGTAACTGCCTTCACTTCGATTACCCACTTGAGTAATCTTACTCTCTATTTCTGTATAAACACAACAGTTAGTATTATACTCTTTCAAGATAGCACTTTAAAAATGGTTTTTGTGCTGGTTACTACAGAAACCACAGTGTATGCAATCTTTGAACTGTTCTGATGGCAATTCCTATCATCCTTTTACTGTTCTGTGTTAATGTATTGGTAAAAAATAGCTTTTAGGTTTTGACAGCAATAATGTAACAAATTGTAAGGAGTAAGCTATCAAGATAACATGAGAAACAACTCCTGTGTCCCTCTTTCCACATCATAAATTTCCAAAGTTAAGTAACATTTCTCAATGATGGAGGCAAAATTTCTGATGGACTTAAATGAGAATTGTCTCTGTTTTTAACTGTCTTAATGACCTATATATCACATAGATGACATGACGTAGACATCTCTGCAGACCTGTAAAGGCAGGCCCATAGCCAGGGGGGTTCAGGGGGTTCGCACGAACCCCCTGCCCAGACATGAATTTTTTTTATTTTTTTATTCAAATGTAGTTTTGTTATTTTTCAGGGCAAAATGTCAATTCCGCTAGTTTAGCCAATGTAAGCCATATGAGTAGCTGTTTTGTTTCAGCGCAACACAATTCCCTAGGGCCCAATTGACTCATACAGTAACTCTCATGCAGCCATACACTAACTCTCGAGGGAATAAAGAAAACATTGATACAAGGTAATAAACCTTTCCATTAAGGCCCAAATTAGGCACATGAAATTTAAGCATGCCCCATGCTTTTTCAGGAAAATACAAACATATTTTTGGTGTATTTCTCTTTTTCACTAAAACACTCGGGAAGTGCCTTTTCTGGCCATCTGAGGGGTTTGTAGTGCCAAAAATTTTCTTGTAAGCTCCGCACCAACCAACAGTGGCGCTCCGCTTAGATAGTCCTGCTGAGCATGACAAATCCCCCCTCCCCCAGGTAAAAGCTGGCTACGAGCCTGGTAAAGGTGCGTTCACACCAAACACGAAATCTGCCGTGTTTTGCGGGCGGACGCAGAAACTTTTTTACCCAGAACAAATAGGTGGCAATTGTTTTCAATGAAAACTTAGAAAATCGCCCCCATCCGTTACGAGATAACAAATTTCGCATCCCCCCTCCCCCTCAAAACGCATATTTCGGTGTTGGTGTGAACGCACCTTAACACAGTTCCAGTTATAATCACTGAATTCATCTGTACACCTTGGAGAAGGCCACTTGATCCTGACAAGGTGATACAAATAGTGCCATACATTTGCACATTGGTATACAGACCTCTTTTTGCTTGTTCAGTCAAGGTTGAGCCATTTTTGCCTGAGGAAAAAAGCTGCATTATTTGAGAGGACTGCCTTCTTTGTCCGACACCTGCCACACAAATATGTTTGCCTGAACTTTGGGGGAATGGGTGGTGGGTAGGTGGATGGACAGGCACCCACAGGTCTTGTATGCCTATGGATAAGGGGGGGGAAACTATCTTGCATGCCTATGGATGGGGGGAAACTGACTTGCATGCCTATGGATGGGGGGGCAACGGACTCATATACCTACTGATACACATTATGTACCACAGTTACCTTTGTGAGCTTGTTAATAGAGGTAGGAGTACCAGTTGACATTTGATCCTGTACAGATGGGGGGGGTTGGGGTGGAGCACCTGGCTCATACACTTATGGATCTGCATCTTGTATATAGTTACCTCTTTGGGCTTGTTACTGGAGGTAGGAGTACTGGCATTTGATCTTGTACTAGTCGGTGTCGTTGACCGTTCTTTCTTTGGATGATGTCTATCTGTGTTGTTTGTCTCCCTCTCGTGTGAAGATGACCTTTCAACTTTTGCTGGTGGAGAGCCCGGTTCCTGCTGAAAAAAAGAACAGTTAACAAGCCATATTTAAAACACCCTTCACTATGACAGACAAGCAATTTAGTGAGCTTCACAATTTTTAACGATTCCTTCTAATTTGGCTATGAGAACATTTTGCCCCAGAACTTCATGTTTGTTAATCTGACAACCATACATCAACAATATCTTTCCAAATATTTTTGAAAATCATCTTTGAATTCTACATCCCTGACATATTTCCCACACATTGAAGTACTGCAATCCTTAAAGTTCACAAGGAGACAATTATGCCGACCTTGCCTCAATTTGCCACCTAAGTATCAAATTAACTGATCACTCCCAACCCCTGGAAGGGCAGTGGGGGTAGGTTAGTTAGTTGGTTAGTTAGATGGGATTTTACGACACACCAACACGATTGTGTAATACAGTGTCACCTAGAAAAGAAAAAGGTGCAATGTTGGGGTACAATTAACTAAAAAAAGGGGGTCAAATGCCACTAAAAGGTCCAGGCAAATGCGGGAGTCGTGTCAAAAATTTCTATACAGTTTACTTTCCTTGAGAAAGCCCAAGATAAGGGAAGGATCTGTCTGCTCAAATAAAGTTTTCAGGTCTGGCACAGCGTAGTACTTCTGGCGAATATGGGAGTATTCAGAACAGTCAACGAGGACGTGACTGACGGTGACAGCACAATCACAGGGTATACAATATAGTCTCTCATCCCCGTGAAGTAAATAGGCATGGGTAAGGTAAGTGTGACCGATGCGAGCCCTAGTCAGAACTAAATCATCTCTCTGTTTAGGCAGTGGGGGTAGGGGGAGGGAGTAGAAACTATAAAGAATCTATTAAAGTCACACAAACTTTTTTGAATAGTGGAAAAAAATTGATTTAAATGTGTGATATTACCATAATTTGATCACTTAAAAGTTCAACCAGCACAGACTTGTACATGTTTGGACATAAATATGCTATGCTGTAGGCGGTTTTTCCATAGACACTCCCATGTACAATAACATATACCTTGCATGACTTTCACTATTTACCCCATGAAAACAACATACAGGAAACCAGTTTTCAAACTTTTATTTCAAATCTTATCAGCAAATTGGTACTTACTTCTATTTTGACTCCCCTAAAAGTCCAAAAAACTGAGAAAGACAAAACCATCACTGATTCTTTAAAATAAAGTTGATCAATGTTTGCCTACCAACTATTCTTACAACTATCACGAATAAATGACAAAAAAAAAAAACATTTCTTCATGTCTGCATTATTCAACAAGTTTAATCTCAAAGACACCTTTGAATTTGCCTACAGACTCAGATTAAATGATCAGATCCCAGATACAAAAATACATACTGCCCTCTACCAATCCTCAAAATAATCCAGCTTGGCAAAAGAATCTTAAAACATACTTTCCATTTCAAAACTTACTTCATTTCCAACGTCGACGACTAAGTTGTCTTCGCTTTTCTCACCATCGCTCTCCTGCTGTGGAACCAAAATCGTGTTAAAGGTTAATGACGCTATTTGCATCTGTTTGACATGCACAGATAAGGGCTGTTTGCTTTTTCAAACTTTTGTTTTCCTCTGTATCGAAAAGCTTACACAGTTATCGACATGAGAACATTTGTTGATGTCAGGAGTGATTGTTATATCCAAGAATAAGAGAGGAACAAACAAAGCACCTATGAACACGAAGACTGATTACAATCACCATGACTTACATTATTATGACGTGGGAACTGTTTTAAGAATACTGCACATTTCACGATGATGACTTCCTGACAATGTGATGTCTGTATTAACTTTTCATAAGCAGAGATTAGGCACATGCATCGAAACATTAAAGACAAGAAATAGACAGAAAGACTCAGTTCATCAGTCAAATACCCCGGAGTAAATCCGTAGGGCAGCCCTGGGGGTTTGCAAGTTTGATAGGTTTCAAAAGACGCCCTCTTCTTCATTCCCCTTGATCCCTGGGCAGAGTTGTTACAATTTTACGAAGGAACATTTTGGTAATCCTACCAATACCAGTTAGCCTGGAATTTGCTCCTCTAAAACAGAAAAACCTAGTATAAGACAAAAACCTGGTATCCTTGGTAATTTCTTTCTGAAAAGATAAAAACCTAGTATCCTTTGTGATTCTTTTCTGAAAAGAACCTTTTTCCTTTCTATATTACATTCACAACAGTGACTTCCTAAAATCCGAAGTAGCCAACAGCAACCACACAAAAATCTTTCCAGTAAAAAGGTACATGCCCCCACCCTTGGAAAAGCAGCACATTGTGGAATGCCCTTTTTTTTACTGCCCTTTTTTTACTGTAAAACCTAATAAAATGCACAAATTTGAAAAAAAATAACCAATGACAAAATATTACACTTACCCCGGACTCTTTCCCATCTGCCTTCCGTTTGGTGCCATTCTTTGTTTTACTTGATTCTCCTGCATGATCAGGACCAGAATGGTAATCTGTTATGCTCCTTTCTCGTTCTGGTGGTGGCGTTATGGAGTTCTATCAAGAGAAGGAAGAGAAAGACTGACACATGAGTCACATGGTAACAGGTCTGTGAAAACCATTATATGATGAACTATAACTTCAAGGAATCTCTAACCTTGCAGTCAGGCACCCTGTCTGTGCAATTAACATTCAGTAAAACTTGGACTTTTGGGGTTTTATAAGTGATGTAAAGATTACCTTAGAACTTCTTTTTTGTCAATGTAATTTTAATTCTTGTTTCTATTTCTAACACCTGTAAAGTTCACTGCGCAACCTTGTCTTGCTTTCTGGATTCTGAACAGAAAAATATCGCAAATGATAAATTATCCCCAAGCGTTATCTCAACAGGAAGCCTGAAACCTTATCTGAATCAACCTTACACAGATATGCAATGCTAATTTTTGTTACAGAACTCTGACATGTCTCCAGCATGTAAACTTAGTCTGCTTCCTCTTTTTGAACTTGCATTGGCATTGCAAAGGAGAGCAAGGGCAGCCTCTGATGTAACAATTCTTTTCTTTCTCTGTCCCATCTCTGACAACAACTGTATCGCTAAACTAATCAACGCTTCTTTTCCAAGAGGCAAACAAAAGGTTTTAAAATCAAGTTTGATCTCTATGAAGGAAGATCTTTGTCTACATGACCTCAACTTCCCTATGGTATCTGATCAAATCTTTGCAAGAAAACAGGTCAATCTTCACTCTTCACCCTCCACCCTTGTCATGTACGTCACACCCAACCTCAGTGATAATACCCTGGAAGTTAATTTCCTCTACTGACAACTCAATTACCATTTCAAGAACAACTACCTGTAACTATATGATTCACTGCTGATAAAAATTCAATTAGCCTGCTCCTCACACTTTCATTATCAATATAACCTTACTTCATACAGAAGCATGCCACAATGACCTGAACTCTTCATAACTGGACATCTGGCTGGCGGGCCATCATCTCCTTGGCTACTCAAATCCCCATTCCCCTTGCTATGATTATTAAGCAAACAGTGATTGGCTGCTTCAAGTGTTTTAGCCATTGATAATTCAAATTTATTTTCAAACCAACTGAGTTAAATTTTAGTTCCTCCATTTTGTTTACAGTCAAAGTGGTAATTTGAACTTTACATCAAAACTGCTTGGAAAATATGTAAATGCCTATTTTTACCTTTTACGAACGGTAACACTTTACAAACAGATACTTAACTCCAGTATAAGTGAGCGATATTATTTAATTAACAGAATACAGATTAGCCAATCAGTTGGATGGATTATATTTTATGAAGGCTGATAGTACTGAACAAAATATATCATAAGTAAACATCAAACGGATATTTGATTATTTCAATTCCTAAAATAGGTGCCACCCTTAAAGCAGGGAGTCGGCTCGCAGCTGTAAAAATAAAAGGAGCAATGTACTGTGGACAAAAATAGCTACACTGCCTGCAATCAGACTGCTTCTACTTTTCAGAGTGCTGGGAGATTGCAAGCCAATCGTATTTTCCAAAACAAATTACGAGCGTGCACATTATAAACTTGCCTTGAGCTGTAGATTAAGGGAGAGAGTGCCGTGTGCATAAATATTCATGAGCAGTGATTCAAAGAAACTGCAATTTCACCATAAGACAGGCAGATACTTGATGGGTAGCATGGTTATAAATTAGCAGTAAATCCCACTTGTCCATTCAAGGCTTCAGGTCTTGACTTGATAAGTCAGATTTAAGAGATGATGCCTGGCTCTTTTGGGCTGATCAAGCTGTTTGGGATATGCGGCTGACAGCGGTTTACATGATGTAAAACCTTATCATTCAAGTAAGTCTCAAAAATGATAATTACACGAAGATCAGCTTGCAGAAATAGACAATAATTTCAAAATGTCTTCAAAGAGCGAATATATATAGATTTCAAGAGACGTATGGCACAGGTGATTGAACTTGAGCAGAAAATATATTCTGACTTTGTGATCACCTTTGGCTGTTGTTAGTTTTATGTAACATGCAGTCATGAGGCTGTCTATAGGACTCATGAATTTAAATCTGTGAAATCAAAACATGAATAAGAATATGATGTTTGTGCGACAGACGATTATTTCTGAGGAGGGAATGGCAAGAACTGGGGTTGTTAACAAAATGTAGTGGATAGACAGACAGACATGAACACATACAGCCTGATGAAATTAAATATGTGGGGTCATTTTGTTTGAGTGAAGAGGGAGGTGTGGATATTAAGAGTTATGGTTTTCAAAAGATGGTATATATATATATATATATATATATATATATATAAAATGCTTAATCAACCGGTTAGGCAAAAGGTCAATTCTGCCAGTACAAACGGCAAAAACGAAAACAATACAATACATAAGATTATATTTCCCCTTTTGGTTCTGAGATATACATGCATGTTATTTCAATGGCCCCTA
>WURT03041937.1:0-14719 GCA_009936505.3 Holothuria glaberrima
CTTTTGACCTCTGGTGACCCCAAATGACCTTTGACCTCCACCAAAAACAATAGGGATCATCTTACCAACATGGGCCATGCACACGCCAAGTATGAGGTTCCTTGAAGTTACACAACTTGAGATAGAGTGTTTACAAGCATTTTCCAAGGTGTTTACCTTTCGACCTCTGGTGACCTCAAATGACCTTTGACCTCCACCAAAAACTATAGCAATTATCTACTCAATAAGGGGTATCTACATGTAAAATATGAGATCCATTGAGTTTACCGTTCTTGAGACAGAGTGCTTACAAGCCAAGCATCACATACACACATACATACATACACACACACGACATCACCATCGCATAGAGTCCTGACTACGTCAAGGAATCATAAATGAAGCAATGGAAGTTTTAATCTGATTCAGTCTGGATTGACAAAAATGCAGTACCTTTGGGGTTTGTCCTGCACCTCATATTGAAGACCTCAGCAAGTTTAGAGGTTAGCATGGTGTAGAGTTTCATGTTATGGGATGGAGTAACAGCCCCAAAGTGGTAAACCAGGGGGGCTGTTAAAGAGAATCCCTCCTCTACATCTGCAATACGTTCAACCAACAGAGCACCCATTGTACCTGGTACTGAAATAGCATTCTGAAAAGGAAAAGATTAATTCGCAACTTTTAATCCACAGACTTAATATTCAAACTAAGACAGAGAGGAAACAATTGCACTTAGTATCAAAGATACAGTATAACATATTAAGTATTAAACTATAACCAGTTACATTACAAGAAAAATGTCCTTTGAAATAGTACCTAATTTTAAATTTTGCCTTATCAAATGGCATTCTTAAAGTTAGTTACAACTCAAGCAGCAGTCCAGAAACACAAAAGTGGTACTTCAACATACTGATTATCACACATACTGAAGCCTGCTCCTTGTTTTTTCAATGTTTAGTGCTCTCACAGCCTACTTAAATGAATCTGCAGTTCCAAAAGGGGATGTAGACCAAACTTCAAGACTTCTTGTCTTATATATGTGCTTTAAAAGAACTTCACATTAGGGGGCCTGTTTGAGGCTCTCAAAGATCTGTCAAGTAGATATCTCATGGAAGTCTTCAATGTAACCTTCTCTTTTTGATGCATATGCAAAAATGCATTGAGGTTTCGATAATCCTTCCCAATAATGCCATGTTATTCCATTTCCTTCAGTCACTGGTAAAATGCTATCTCAAGGTGTTGAAAAATAGTTTGAGTTCATATTTGATTTTGGGAATTCTTGGGAATATTTGCATTTTGACCTTTGCAGACCCCAGATGATGATCTTGTAAATTCTTGGAAAATTTTGCTTTTTGATCTGTGGTGACCTCAGGTTAAGATCTTGGGAACTCTTGGGAAATTTTCCTTTTTGACATCTGGTGACCCCAGATAAAGTCTTGGTTTTCAGAGTTTGACCTCTGATGACCCCAGGTGACCTTTGACATCCACCAAAACTAATAGGCTGCTTAGTCTCACTATAACACATCTGAATATGAAAAATAAAACCAAGCTTCTTACATCAAGATATGGTGTTAACAAGGTTCTCAGAGTTTGACCCCGGTGACCCCAAATGACCTTTGACCTCCACCAAAACCAATGAGGGTTCTCTCTCTTACCAAAACGCATCAACATACTAAGTAAGTAATCAATCCAAGCTTCCTACCTCCAGATATCATGTTAACACTGTTTACAGAGTTTGACCCCTGGTGACCCTAGATGAATGTTGACCCCCACCAGAAATAAATTGGGTTCTTCCTTTTACTATAACACATCTACATACTCAGTATGAAATCAATCCAAGCTTCGTACCTTGAGATATCGTGTTAACGAGGTTTTCTGAGTTTGATCCCTGGTGACCCCAGATGACCTCTGACCCCCGCCAAAAACAATAGGGTTCTTTCTCTCACCATAATGCATCTACATACTACGTATGAAATCAATCCAAACTTTGTACCTTGAGATATTGTGTTAACAAGGTTTTTGGACTTTGACCCCTGGTGACCCCAAATGATCTTTGACCCCCGCCAAAAACAATTGGGTACTACCTCTTACCATAATGCATCTACATACTGAGTATAAAATCAATCCAATCTTCCTAACTTGAGGTATCTGGTTAACAAGGTTTTCAGAGTTTGACCCCTGGTGACCTTTGACCCCCACCAAAAATAACAGGGTTCTTCCTCTCACTCAAATGCATCTAGGTCATCCCACCCCAGGTCCATTTAATTACACATCTTAAAAGCATGGGTACAATCCCACACATAGGAGTGTAATCCCAGTCTGAGATCACATCCCCAAAGGCTTGAAGGGGTGGAAATACTTTGTCTCTCATTTCTGCTCCACAGATGAGTTGTTAAACCCCCAAAATTGACTACGGTATATATAGAAAAGTCTAGCAAAAAAATTCTACATCTTACCTGTCCAATGTCTAAATCTACAAAGGTAGGTTTCCGCCCAATTCTTGCTGCATAATTCAGAAGTAGTCGACAGAGAGTGCTCTTTCCAACATCACCTGGGCCAACAACCATCACCTTTTTCAGGAGGAAAAGGATTAACACATCTGAATGCAAGCTTTAACTTTAATAGTCTCAGATCCCATGTAAATATGGTCAAACAGTTCTGTAAATACTAGCAAAATAATTACATATTTGACAAGTGGTAAACTTTAAAACAGAGTTTAACTAGGATCCAGGGGAAAACTGATACACCTGAAAATAGCTGTTAATGTTGTTATAATAATATGATAACATCAATACACTTAACACTGACCTGTCATCTACTTCTAACATGCTTGTAAATATGTTAATAGATACTTGGAAGTATTTCCACCTAACCACAAACACAGTAGCAGTACTTATTCTATACACTTTTCTGTCTAGAAACTTCTGTTGATTTTTGCCATGTTGAAAAATTTCTGGCACATGACATTGCTTGCCGTGACTAACTAATGCAAGTGTCATTGTTATTTTATGTTCAAGACCAGATGGGAGGTTATAAGTTTAAGTAGTCAGTCTAGAAAAGGTTTATAAGATTTGACAAACCTGTTACACCTCATCTCAAGTCAAGCTAAAAAGTGATTATTATGTAACAGCTTCAAAATTTAGATAAACCTTACAAAAAGTTTTGTTTCATTTAGAAGGTTGTGAGTAGTGTGGGATAAGACTGCACTACTTTGTGATATTTCTATGAAGAGGACTATGAGGTTTAACCTTGCATCTTTTTAACTTGACTGGAGATGAGGTGTAACAGATTTGTCAAATCTTATAAACCTTCTCTAGACTGACTACTTAACCTTAAAACCTCCCATCTGGTCTTAAACATACAAGTCACAATATCATCTATGATAAACCAGTTTGGTTTTCTTCCAAAGAAGTCTACTACTCATGCCCTGATTAGTTTTGTTAATGAAATTATAAATGCAGTTGAAAGTAACAAGTTTTCTTGTGGTATATTTCTAGAACTTTCTAAGGTGCTTGATACACTTGATCATGATATACTTTTGTAAAAAATACAACACTATGGTATTTGTGGGATTCCCCACTCTTGGTTCCAAAATTATATCTTACAGACAGATGTTAATATGTCAGTATTGCAAATTGTAATTCCCACCTGCGTATGCCCAACACTGGTGTGCCACAAGGATCAATTCTAGGGCCTCTGCTTTTTCTAATTTACATCAACGACTTGCCTCGAGCTTGTCCCATTTTCAAATTTACTTTGTACGCTGATGATACTTATATTCTTTATGACAGTGAAAACATTTATACACTTATATATGACATTAACACAAATTTGGTTAAAGTAGCTTATTGGTTCACTGCCAATAAATTACACCTAAATTCTAAGAAATCCACGGCAGTTCTCTTTCGTCCTTATCAGAAAAGGATTGATGAAAATGTTAACTGTATTATGTTGTTAAATAATTTTATCCACTTAGCTGACTCTGCACTATTTTTAGGCATTGTAATTGATTGTAACTTAAACTGGTCACATCACACTGATTCAACATGCAGGAAGCTTGCCACAGGCAGTGGATTATTTCTGAAACTTGGTCATTTTTTACCCAAAAATATCCTTCTATCTACAATTCTCTTGTCCTTCCTTTTGTTCCTTTCTGTGTAAGGGGTAATGCTTCTGCAGTCAATATTAAAAAACTTTTTATCATCCAAAAACAAATTTTTTGTGCTATTGATCACAAATCAAAACTGGACCACTCTAGACCGATATTTTAGGGATATAACTCCCTTACAATATTTGATATTGTAAAACTTCAAAGTTCGGTATTTATGTATCAGTTTTCTAAGAATTTACTTCCTGACTCTTTTGTTAATTTCTTCTCTGCTGGTAGCCACAGTTACAACATATATATATATATATATATATGCTTATATATATATAAGCTTTCTCTTAGTCAAAGACATATCAGACAAAATTCCCCTTCTGTTTCTTCGTTCAAACGTCAGTTTAAAACCTACCTATTATCTGGTTACAATTAGTTCTTTGTATTCTTGCTATGTCTCTGTCTCTGTTAATCTTGGTTATTTAAGTTCGTCCATTCCGCTGATGGTCATGTTTTGTTTTCCGTCACTGTTAAGTTATTCAAATGTATATGTGTGCTTTCTTTCCCAGGGAATCACTACCACAAGCTTTCGGTAGCTTTCTCGTTCTTCCCCAACCATTATTCTTAATTTTGTTTCCGTGATGTTGATATTGCTTACTACTGTTTCCATATTCATTGTAAGAATTGTCCCCTTTTGTACCAATATCAAACTGTACTTATTGTTACGCGTGACATAAGCTGGTTGAAATAAATGTTGAGAATAAATGTTAAATGTTGAAAGTTTGCCCTATGGCTATTGAAAGTGATGGTATTCAAGTTTGGAATGGAAAATGTGAGTTACCAGCTCAGTAAAATACTAGATTTTCTTAAATGAGGTAAAACTGTCCTATGGATGCAAAAGAAGTAGGACAAAAATAATATGGGTGTAAGTGGGCCCTAGTGAGAGGTACTGTAAAATGCAACTGTGAGTGAGTGTTCCTATATCCTTGGTCTATCCACAAGTCCTTTGACTGCCTACAGTATTATGGCAAGTTTATACCACACAAAACCCACTGCTCTTGCCATTGTTAATCAAATGCAATATCTGTACTCTATAAATGAAATGTATGCAAACACAGCCTTGAATATTTCAATAGTGGGCAAATGTGCACATGTACAAAGTTTGACACCTCGATAAACATTTTATTGATAAGGTGCAGTCTGGCAACTTCTGAGAGTAACACACTGCATTGATAATACTGTAGATGGTGACTACATAATTATTATTACGACAGACACCATACAAGCTTTATTTCACAATTAACTAAACAGTTCATGCAGTTTTAGCCCAATTACACCAGTGTCTTACCCTCGGTCCTCTGCTGCCCTCAGCCTCTGCCTGTTGCCTCATCTGGTCAAGTGCTGCATGGGTGTTCAGGTAGATCAACATGGGGGTATCTTTTGACACATATACTACTTCTGGCTTTCCTGTCATGTATTCTTTCAGTATTAAGGAAAAACCTATCACAATTAAAGGTATTACAAAGCACTCACAATTCGACATAGAACAAAAGATCTAGCATACAAATGACAGGCCTTATAAATCATGGTTTTGTTTTCCCTTTGTTAGGTAGCATATCGTACTTCTACTTCTCCAAAAAGTACTTCGTACTTCTCCAAAAATGAGAGATATAAAAGCAGATAAAATGATCCCATTTTCGTCCTTGAGGATTGAGCATAAAAAAAAAATGGAAGATAAATGAACACTTCATATAAAGTCTACTGGCACAGTTCTTGTGTTTTCTTTACAAATATTGCCAAAAAGTTCTTTCTTAATTGAGCACCTCCATATTTACTGTTCTAGATGACACCCTTGGATAAAGTTTAACTTACATATTACATCAGTTTAAAATGGCTTGACAAATTTATATCTCTTACCATCCTTTGCAATAGTTTCAACATTGGAACTACAATCTTGAATAAACCTGGTGCACAAACATGCACAAAAAGACTACAATGTCATGGCAGTTATCACTATTATCATCACCTGTCCACATTTATATACCAATACTAACAGTAAAACCATCTGTAACACAGCTTTAGGTTACAACCTCAAGTTTCTTCCCCAAGTACAGTACACTGCCTACACAACATTCATTGTATGCTTTCAATTGTTCTGAAGCTAGGGTATGACATACAAACATATGCACATGGATACACACACATACACCCACAATCTTCATCGCACAGTTTAAAATACTGTGATCAAAACTAACAAAGATACAGTCTCACTATTAATGTATCCTAACACAATTCACAAGAGCCTCACTCCTACATGACTCTCAGTACTACACACATCCTGTGATCAATTTAATTTTTTTCAATTAATCCAATTTCTGTTTTCATAAACCACAAGTATCTGGTATTAAACTGCAAAGGATATCACTACAACACATCCATGCCACGTGTATATGGCCACTTTGGCCCCAGACTTGAACTTGTAAGTTTTATCCAACAAAAGTTCTGTGCCAAATATTTCTGCAAAGCCTTCTTTCATCTGAAAAAAGAACAAACATATAATTGTTTAAAAACTAAAGGGCAACTCTCTCCACATGTATTCCACATGACTCACAATGTTGATAAAAATGTGAATGAACTAGGAACAAATAAGATAACACAGGACAGGCAATAATAATACTGGAATGTATCTGTCAAATAGAGGGACATACAGGATAACCATTAAAATCACGCAACATATAAAAGATGAAACTGAAGGCTTGAAGTCACAAGGCTGTTACATCTACTAACAATTATCAGCCTCTAATCAGATTTAGGATCCAGACGTGTGTCATACTTGACAAATCATGTCAACAAGGGATACACAATCTGATCTCTAGTGACCTCAAATGACTTTTGACTTCAACCAAAAAGAAGACATATCATGCAAGTAATATGGGGCACCCACATATCAGAATGAGATTTTTTCAATTTTTGCTTGAGATAACATGTTTTCAAGGTTTTCACAGTTTGACCTCAAATCAAATGACCTTTTGACCTCTATCAGATATTAGAGAGATCATGTACTTTACACCGAGCACTGCAAAGCAAGAGATTTGAACATGGTTTCTTTATTGACCTACCTTGATTACAGGGTTTTGACAGTTTGACCTGTAGTGGCCTCAAATAGTCTTTCACCACCAAAAATCATGGGCATCATTTACTCAATGTGAGGGACCCACTAGAGCCTTCACCAGGATTCAGAAGTCTCACTTGTTGTGTATGAAAGGCCTCCAGTAAGTATTAATAGCCATGGTAGGTGATGTCCAGATGTTTTGCAAAAAGTTGACAGTGTGATTTTTCTAATGCAAACTGTATTGTCTATTTCAGCACCCTGGGATGAGTTTGATTTGTAATATGGTGCAGTGAGTTCTGAATTCATGTTTTAGCAAAACAAAGTAACACATATACTCAATTTGAAAGCTACAATGAGAAATTTTGGGCCATCTCAGGAGCAGCTCAGCATAAATTTGGCCATCTAAATTACAATCTGGCCACCTCAAAGAGGGCAGATGCATCATTAGCTAATGCCTCATGCATCAGATGCATCTTTACAAAATTTATGCAGTTTGACTTCCTGTGACTTCAGATGACCTTTAACCTGACCCAAAACTAACAGATATCTTCTACTTGAAGTAAGAAATATCAACATGCCAAGTATGAGATCCCTCAATGTTTAAGTCTTAAGACGTCTAGTTTACATGCAGTTTTCACAGTTTACACCATGTGACCTCTGAGGTGCAAAATGACCTTTGACCTCCACCAAACTCCAAAGACTTCTTCTTGTTTGATATGGGGCATCAATATACCAAGTATGAGATTCATTGAAGTTCCCCTTGGTGACATTTTATTTACAAGGTTTTCACAGTTTGACTTTTGGTGACTGCACATGACCTCTGACCTCCACCAAAAACACTCGGAATCAACTACTCTAAATGAGCCATCCACATAACAAGTATGAGATCACTCAAGGTTACCTTTCATGAGATGTGTTCACACACATGTACACACATCACCATCGCATAAATTCTGTCTGCTATTGGCAAGGAATTAACAATTACATTACCAGCACAATCACTCATACATGGAATATCACAATTAAAGATCTGGGCCCTGTTCCATACAGTAAAGAGTTACAATGAATCTAAGTTTGATTCCAGTCAGACTATTGTATGACAATCTAACCTTAAGATTGATTGTAATTCTGTATGAAACAGGGATCTGGGGACAGGGTACACTAGACTGAAGATTTACTTGACCAAAGATTGTTGCTGTGAACTTAATCCTAACCCTAAGCCTAATTGTCACCCAACCCATAATTCTACCCTAATCCTTATCCTAATACTAAACCTAAATCGGTATCTAACCCAAATCCCAACCCTACCCCTAACTGCAAGTACACTCCGTCAAGCAGAGCCTCAGTCTAGTGAACCTTCTCTCTAGTGTAATGATTGTACATTATTAATTATGCATTGCGCCCTCATTATGATCATTGCACTATGGAGATCAGCAATCAACGAGTACTGTGAAATAAACAGCCGAATTAAAATCCTTCCCATCTGTCTTAATATTTACATGGTGTCAGTATCAGGATAGATAGATAAAGAATGGAAACCCTACATGCACCAGTAAATCTCGTTGTTAGTGGAAATATTGCCGAACAATGGAAATTTTGGAGGCAGAAGTTCAAACTATACAAAGTTGCATCAGGCCTAAGCACGAAAGACCCTGCAATACAATGTAGTACATTATTTACATGTGATAGGAGATGCTGGACTTGAAGTGTACAATACGTTCACGTTCCAAACAGACGACGAAAAGAAGGACCTTAACGTCCTGCTGAGAAAGTTTGAGGAGCATTTTTCGCCGAAGAAAAATGTAACTTTCGAAAGGCATGTATTCAACACCACATACCAGCAGTCCGGGGAAACATTTGAGCAATTCTTAACGCAACTGAAAACAAAAGCCAAAACGTGAATTCGGAGCCTTGACAGACGAACTTGTTAAAGACAGAATAGTTGTTGAGATTTGAGAAGATTCTGTTAGAGCATTGTTGCTTTCAAAGAGAAAATTGAACCTAGAAAAAGCTGTAGAAATTTGTAAAGCTTCTGAGAGGAGTAAGGCCCAGGTGTCTCACTTGAATACTACAACCCGAGAGACAAATGAAGGTGAAATTAATGCGTTAAGCAACAAAGGTAAAACCAACCTAGGTAGAAGGCCTAAGGCTAGGCCCTGTATTACCAGTAGTACTAATATAACTCAACACCAGTGTGGCAAATGTGGGTTTAATCATAAGAAATATGAGCCCTGTCCTGCAGAAGGAAAAACATGCAATAAGTGTGGCCGAATGAATCATTTTGCAAGAATGTGCAGAACAAACTAGCAGATAGAGGTACAGATAAGCATAGGTCAGGCCCTAATGTGAGAAATGTAAGGCCTGTATCAAAGCAAAGGAAAAATGTCCATGCAGTTGAGCATCAAAATAACAGTAGCAGTAATGAAAGTACAGAGGATTCAATTTTTATTGATGCACTTGAAACGGCCAAACATTCAGGAGAAAGAGAGTGGTTTGTGGAGTTGAAAGTGGAAGATGAGAAAATGATCAACTTCAAATTAGACACAGGAGCTCACTGTAATGTGATTTCGTCATCTGCTCTGAAGTCCATAAAGAATATGAAGCTACAAAGGTCAAGAATGAATTTGATTACGTACTCGGGGCACAAGATCCAACCAGTGGGACAGTGCATCTTGTTGTGTGAATACAAGAATCTCTATTATACGTTGCCCTTTCAAGTTATAGAGGGAAAGAACAAACCACTGCTAGGGCTTAAAGCATGTACCACCCTAGGTCTCATCAAACGTGAAGATGCTATGAATTCATCGCCAAAGACAGAAGTACAAGAGAAGTACAAAGATGTGTTTACTGGACTTGGTTGTTTGCCTGGTAGTTTCACTAAAGGTGAAGTCTGATAGTACCCCAGTAGTTCATCCACCTCGTATTATTAAAGCTGCCAATTGCATACAGGAATGATGTGAAGGAAGAGCTTAAACGTATGGAAAAAATAGGTGTCATAGAAAGGGTTACCGAACCTTCAGAGTGGGTCAGTAGTATGACCACTGTTATCAAACCAGATAAGAAAAGGGTCCACATATATCTAGACCCAAAAGATTTAAATGAATTACTAGAAAGAGCTCATTATCCAATGGAAACACTAGAAGAAGTAGTCACAAGGCTACCCCAAGCCAAAGTGTTTTCTACTCTAGATGCTAATTGTGGATATTGGCAGTTGGCCCTTGACACCCCTAGCTCAAAATTGTGTACATTCAATACACCCTTAGGGAGATACCAATACAAAAGGTTACCCTCGGTATAAATGCAGCCCCTGAAATATTTCAGAGGTGCACTACAGAGTTATTTGATGATCTTGTAGGTGTAGAGGTCATCATGGACGACATATTTGTATGGGGTTCCAATGAGCAGGAACATGACTTGAGGCTAGAGAAAGTGTTAGAAAGATGTCAGGAAAAGAACTTAAAACTTAATCTAGATAAGTGTAAATTCAATGTTGATGAGGTTCCTTATAATGGACATATTTTGACATCAGAAGGGGTAAAGCCTGATTTTAAGAAGATAGAGGCAATTCAAGTAATGCAACCACCTACTAATGTGACAGAATTTAAAAGGTTCTTATGTATGGTGAATTATGTTGCCAAGTTTGTAGATAATGTATCTGCCATATTTGAGCCACTGGGAGTACTCCTTCGGAAGGAGACAGTATGGCATTGTGAACAATGAACAACAGAAAAGTTTTGAAGACTTAAAGTCAATGATAACAAAAGCACCTGTACTCAAGTATTTTGACACAAATAAACCAGTGACATTGAGTGTAGATGCCTCAAAATGTGGTGTTGGGGCTGTACTGATGCAAGAAAACAAGCCTGTAGCATATGCATCAAAAGCATTTACAGAATCACAAACTAGGTATGCTCAAATAGAAAAGGAGTTAGCAGCCATTGTTTATGGGTGTGAAAAATTCCACCAATATGTATTTGGTCAGCTAATACATGTTGAAACAGATCATAAGCCATTAGAGTCTATTTTCAAAAAAACATTGAGTATGGTACCACCAAGGCTTCAGAGAATGTTGCTTAAGTTGCATAAGCATCAACTCTCTGTACCATACAAGAAAGGCAGTGAGTTACATGTAAGCAGATGCCATAAGTAGAAGTTACTTTACCAGACACTTCAGAGGAAGTGAATGATGGTTTACACATGGAATGTATTGTCTCTCCCTTGCCAATTTCACAGGAAAGATTGAAACAGATTGCAAAAGAAACACAGAAAGATGAAATTCTGTCCAAGTTGTACAGCCAAATTGTTGATGGATGGCCAGTAACTAAGCACAAACTAGATAAACACTTAGCACCATATTGGTCATGTCAAAGTGAGTTAACAGTAGAAAGAGGAATCATTTTAAAGAATGAGAGAGTGGTAATTCCTGGAACAATGCGGAGACGGATGTTAGAAAAAGTACAGTACATCAAGGTCACCAAGGAGTTGAAAAAACTAAGAGGTTAGCGAGAGATACCATGTATTGGCCCGGGATGTCTGTACAAATCACTGAAATAGTTGAAAATTGTAATGTATGTAATCAATTCAAGTACAAAAATGCAAAAGAGCCTTTGATGAAACATGAGAAGCCTGCCAGCCCATGGCAGAAAGTTGGAACAGATCTTTTTGTGTACAGTATGATGGTGATACATACATTATCATGGTAGATTATTACTCCAGTTATTTTGAAGTTAAGAAGTTACCAGAGACAAAGTCAAGTAATGTACAGTAATTAGTTTTTGTAAACAACAATTTTCTAAATTTGGTATTCCAAACGTAGTAGTTTCTGACAATGGACCACAGTACAGTACGTGTCTGCAGAATTTAAGGAATTTGGCGCTGGGTTTAAGCATATCACATCCTCACCCTTGCATCCACAGTCAAATGGAAAATCAGAGAAAGCTGTTCAGATAGCAAAAAATCTGATTAAGAAGTGTAAGTTATCTGAACAAGATCCATATATTGCCTTGCTGAACTTTAGAAACACCCCACAAGAAGACTTAGAGTCCCCAGTACAGTTGTTGATGGGTCGGAGAACGCAGACTATACTACCCACCTCTCCAGAATTGATGAAACCCCAAATTCCCACAAATGTGGAAGAGAAATTCAAGAGACAGTCAAACAAGCAGGTCAAGTATTATAACCATGGTGCAAAGGTGTTGCCATCTATTAAAGTAGGAGATTCAGTTAGTGTGAGATTTGGGAAACAGTGGAAGCTAGGGAAGGTAGTTGCAAAGTCTCAGTATCCCAGATCATTTGTTGTACAAATAGGCTTAGAGCAATATAGGAGAAATCATAGAGATATTAGAATCTCACCAGAATACAAGACACCATCATATATTCCTGATGATAGTGATGATCAAGAAAACTTTAACCCACCAAACACAGAAGAAACTCAAATTGTTAGATCCACATGGGGCAGAATAATCAAGCCGAACAGAGATCCAAACTTTGCATATTATTATTCAATTGTGAATACTGTGTATTCTGTGTACATGTAAATAAGGAAGTTAAGATAATTTGATTATCTCAAGAAAGGGAGATGTAATGATTGTACATTATTAATTATGCATTGCGCCCTCATTATGATCATTGCACTGTGGAGATCAGCAATCATTGAGTACTGTGAAATAAACAGCCGAATTAAAATCCTTCGCATCTGTTTTAATATTTACATCTAGTAGCCATAACCTGATGCTGGTATTGCCACTGTAAAGCTTCTCATGTTGAAACTAGTTCATTTAAGCCGCAACTAGTTTTACCTACAGTTTTGCAGAAGGCCTTAATTTTAGCGGATCTTTGAACTTAGGTCTTAGTTTTGTAAACATCCTGACCTGTACTGATGATAAATATCCCACTAACAATAAATATGAAGGCAAAGCAAAAACAGCTATGATTCCAAAAGTAATTTATTATGGTACAAAAGGACATTTAAGGATCCTTAATGTGTAGCACATAAAACAGTGTGTGGAATGTGGATAGTCCTTTGTCAGCAGCAAGCTTACCCACAAAATTGGAGCTCAAGGCATTCACACATTTGCTCTCAACTTTGTACAGTATGAAATATTCTATCACCAAAACAGGCAGAAAGAAGCTGTGAAATATCACCTCAACTACCTCTCAGAGGATAGTTACATGAATACCCTTCAATGTGTTTAATATTTTCACCAATCAAAAGCCTGGTTTAACTTTAAAGGCTTTTACTTTATGTACTTCTCAAGACTAATGGCTGAAAGGATGGGCTGGTCAGGCATTCCATGCAAAGTGCTGAATATAGAGCTAGAGGAGTTGCATCAACATTACAAAGAAAGTTTACCCACAAGTTTGCTTTCTTTACAAACTTGTCAATTTGACATGAATGGAGTAGAAAATCTGTTACTATACACAAAGAAGTAGGTTGGTAATTGTTATGATGGCCCAGTCGTTTGCCAATAGTTTATACAGTAAGGCATAAATGTTAAGGTTACAGTGTTGTACATAGTTTCATTGTGTAGCCAATTCTCTATGCAAGTGGAATGTTTGATCACGCTGGATAGTGAATACTGTTGCACTTCCTGCTTCACTGATATCAATGATATCAGGTATGTTATGATACCTTACTAATTCCTCTAAGTCTGATTGAAGGATTGGTCGTCAATTGCCATGGGTTATTCAGTACTAATCCACTGTCGTGGGTTACTAACCCACAGCTGTGACATCAGCCATGGGGGTACGTACAATCAAATTTTGACCAAAATCTATGATTTAGGAAGTTAGGTCTTATAGAAAACAAATAATGTTTTCCACTCGTGTGATAGTACGAATAATTTCATTTGTTGAAAGATTAAACGTTCTATTCAAATTGGCTTTGCCTCATTGAATAGATTATTCACTCTTTCAACTCATGAAATTATTCTTACTATTACACTCATAAACATTATTTGTATATTACTGGTGCAGTCATTAAACTCTGCAAACAAAAAGTAGATTCTAGACTAAAATTCTGCAGCTTGACATGTTATTGTTAGCTTCTAACTTACAAAAACTTGGCCTTGCTTTAGGCCCCAATGTAAACTGCACTATTCCCTGGCAGATTCGCATCGCTGACTTCTACCTATGAACAACCTTACACTAACAGGCAAGGCAAAGTCATGCGGATGTCTTTCCCACAGTTAGTGATATCATGAATATGATTCCCACAAGAGCAGAACAATATCCTCTTCTGTACCTCATACTTGGACTTAAACGCTGATCAAATGTGCACCATCATTCTATACATTTAAGCTGGCTAGAGCATACTACAGTACATATACATTGTTTATATTCTAATGCAAATTCACATAAACCTAACTAGAAAGCCAAAAGGCTTAGTGATTCCTTGCCTTTGTAAAATATGTTTTGTGAACTGTGGTTTAGAGATAGAGAAGAGCCAAACAGACAATACATTCACTCAACAAGTGAACTACTTTTTGTTCTGAGAAATTCTTTTATTCCTTTGTACTGAAATCTTGTTT
>WURT03041959.1:0-14716 GCA_009936505.3 Holothuria glaberrima
AATGTCTGGCCATATTTCATGACAAATAATCCCAAATGATTTTTCAAAGTACTTCTTTTGGATTCAGGTCAACCAATTTGGCGGAAAAAGCAAAACGGCCGCCAGTGCAAAAATTATGTAAATATATAACAATAGGTAAAATAATCATTAAAAATACTTTTGATCGTGGAGCCGATCAAGTGGGTTCCACGGATAAAATCAATAGATAGGTTGTAAAGAAACTCCTTGCCAAATTTGGTACTTTTGTCCAGTTGGTAACGTTATTCCTAAAAATTGTTGCTAAGCCACCTGACTACACAGGAACCCGGGAAGAACCATGAAATTTATTTGGAAACCATCAAATGTACTTCATGCAGATACGGATGGAATTCAGTGACTGAAGGGATATTGTTAACATGAATGAGTCACAAAAAATTTTATTGCAAAGTCTTTGATGCATTTTCTTTCCATAATTTGTTTTACGAACATTGTAAGGAATAAGATCACATTTTGTTGCTTTAAACATTTCTCAAACAAATGATCTCATGATCTCCTTCAAGATTCAAAACCCTATAGAACATGTTCAACAAACTTGAATTTAAAACCAAGAAAGTTTAAAGGTTAATTATCTCTTGATACTGACATAACATTTAAGTACGTACTTTTCAAACTAACTCAAGTTCATTGTGAGGTTGTAAATATAACTTTGTCTAGACATTAAGGAACAGAATACCAGATGTAAGATCCCCAAATATGGACCTTAGCTTGGCATCAATGCCCTTCGTTCTTCAGCAAAAGCAAAGAGAAAATGTAACCAACACAGGCACCCACAGGTCCCACATGCCAAGTGCAAAGTGTGAGGTTCATACAGTACAGGGAGCTCTTAGAGTGGTTGGTTCATACATGTATTCTTTCTAGGGATATCGTGCATGCAAGATTTTAAGAATTTCCTTTCCGCTGAAATGAGAAAATAAATATTACAGAAATCATGAACAGTGCATAATATTAGGTGCCCACATGCCAAGTTTGAGATAAAGTAGAGACAAATATTTGATAATATGTGACTTTTTCTTGTGTTTTCATGACATCAAAAAATACCGTCACTACGGCTAAGTATCCCCGCTTTTTTCCACAACACGTATTTGTCCGGATTACACTGAAAGTAACATGAGTAATGACGGACGGTCTTGTGCGGGATAGGGAGGAACAAGGGGAGCAAGATAGCCTATGCTGGCTTATCAACTACAAATTTTAAATTTCAAATTTATACAATACAAGTACAAAAGTTATCCTGACGAATTTGAGCTGGGACGAATTTCGATTCCTTTTTGCAAGGCTGTGTTCAGGGCCTATGCCAAAAGGAATCGTCGTAACAAGATCCAAGTCTGTAGCCAGATAAGGTGTTAAAGGGGGGAAGGTAGCCTCCAGTGGAAGGTATATATTTAGGTGCAGTAACTAGAAGTTAGTTCTCATTTTTCAAGGCGCACCGCCCAGGATCCTTTGACTACGGGTCCGACAAAAAACGGAGCGCAAACACCAACTGGTGCGCAGTGCACCAAGAAAATGTTGGACAAAAATGCCTCCCAAATGAAAGGAAATGCACTTTCAGGGACTTGTAATTTGCGTTTCTTTTATCCCTTTTCCTCTTCTTTACTTTTCATGTTTTTATTTTATGCCGAGAGTAAGGAGGGTCTGCCTAGCTGACACCCTCCCTTTATCGGTATCGGGAGTACAACCATATAATCACAAAGTATAAGGGAGAATAGAAACTGAAGGCTTGTCTTGGTAGTTGTGTATGAGTAGTACATATTTCAAACGGTTTACATGACACGGTGACGTGTATCTATTATTTGTTTCCACTTTTTTAGGTAATTTGGATCGACATAGTTACAACACATTTAAAATGTTTGGTAATTTTACAAGTTTGCTCCTTTATGATCATGGAAGGGCGTAAGTACTTTTTAGCATTATTCAGTTATAAGATCGTCCTTAGATTAAAGAGTAAGTGCTGTTTTATTTTAATGGAAATATAGTAAAATTGTCAAAAGAGGTCAGCGGTGTCCTTTATTAGATGGTATCAAGGTGATTCACTCACCTTATTTTCTGTGGTCTTGCAATTTGTTCACAGTGCATAACTTGAAGGGCCTATAACACTATCGGAAACATTTAGGAACATGATCATGTATCTAACTACAATTGGTGATTGCACTTGCTAAGATACAGTGGCTTCACTCAGAGGTTAATCAAATGGTGACTTGGGCAATTAATTGTGTTCCCAAATACACACTACGGCATGATTGTAGGGACGTGGCCTTGAGTAATTAAAACTCAGTGGTAAGCTACTGTAACTTTATGTGCATGGAAAGTGTACTAAAAAGGTATTGTTTTTGTGTGTTTGTTTGTTTAAATGGGAGGATGGGCTGCAAATGGAGATATCTTTCTGTCTGGGAAGATTGTAGAGCCTTTGAGTATAGATTGAAATTGACTTTAGCACAAAGAGTACTTCAGTGATATAAGAGTGTAGTGCGTGCATAAATAAAGGAGTGTAGGGAAGCTAAGTCAATCAACATTTATAAATACAGACACCTATTTTTGTTTTTATTAATTTATGAATTAAGCTACTTGAATCAACTTCTTCTTTTATTAGATTTGGTCGATATTCGACGGACTATACAAGCCTTTTGTCTGCACTTGCGCAATGCTGTGTGTGAGTTGACCTCCATATATTTTAATCCAATTAAGTTGTCTGTAAAAATAAGTACATAGTATTTTTCTCTTTAGTGTTACCAAAAATAAACTACAACTTGTAAAAATTTGGGTGACAAAAGCTATTTCAAATGAAACAAAACTTTCTATTGACAATTACCAATTTTATAAATATCTGCAAATATTTAATTTATTCTCACTAATTACAATAACTTAATTGTATTCTTCACTTCTGCAAGAAGATAATATTATCTTCATTATTGCAACAAAAAACAAGCAATAGGCTATTAAAGACTGAGGATATATCTGCTTATTCTACAATGATTTAAAAACATTTAGTTGGATAGCGAGAGGCCATCTTCAAAGTATACCCGACATCAAATCTGATCAAACTATGGAGCTACTACCTGGACCAGTACTAGTATAAGCTCCATGATCAGACTAGGCCAACTTTTATGTCGATTTTTAAACAAGTGTGTCGCTTTTTGTGTATAACAACTGCCACAAGTACCAATGAAGGACTTATCTACGGAAAACAGCGCCTATGACAAGCAATAAATTGCACCCTATGCAACAACTGAAACCCATTTCTTCTCCCTTAATATCTAGCTAGAAAAATACAATAAAAACTCCTTAGTTACACCCTTGCAAGTAAACCCAGGGTATGTTCCCTGTCTGCCCTATACCTGCCTACTTATGTATACAAAGAACCATTTTTGTGAGCAAAAAATGTGTCGCAAACTCCCCCAAAGCCATATAAGCCAGATCAAATTTGATCTTTTCGGGTAGGAACCTGACTATGAAAAGTTGCGCACGCGTAATTTATGACGTCATAGGTAAAAGGTCAAATGTCACAGGTAAAAGAACTAAACCGAAAATAGGTTTTGTCGTTGTTGGGTTATCAGTATGTTATACAAGTTATTACACATGACTTGTAAAAACCGAGAGAAATGTAGGTTAATTGGCCTAAAATGTGTAAAACAAGAACGGTATGTCATCCAAATCTTCCTTAATCTAAAGTTCGACCAAGCTCAAACTTCGTTGGTGCCTGAATAATGACCCAAAGTTGGCTTTTAGCCCATATCTGTTTGTGAATATGTGATATTAAATTACTGAAATCACAAAATATGTAGAAAAGTTCAAGGGGATGACATTTGCAACTCCATGGACTGACGTGTTGTTAAACCTTTCAATCAAACCAATTAACTTTGTGCATAGCCCATACTTCAGTTTGCAAGAGTTGCGTGAAAGCTGTATCATTTCAAAATTTGAAAGTTTCGATGAACAAATTAGCTTAAAGACAGTGAATGCCTTTTGGTCACAACCTTATGTCTTGGCTGTTAGGTTAACCATGTACCTAGTGTTGATTTGAATATCATTCTATCATTCATACACATAAGTCATGGTTTTGAGGATATAAAATTGTCAACACTATAAATGCAGTAATTTCCCTCGAATGCAGAATACGTGCATTCGTAGCGTCCAGCACATAGTATTTGTGCATGATCAGAAAAAAAATTATTTCTCAAGAACAATACAAAACTAAAATTTAAGAACTTTATAAAATTGTGCAATTAATATATTCAAAGAGCACCTGTATTTTTCAGCCACTATCCCCGGTCCTTTGTGAAAAAGCACTGTTAATTTCCTGCAATGAAGAAAGCTAGAAAGCAAGATTTTTTCTCTATATCTGGGTGGGGTCATATTCATACTCTCTTAATTCAAACACTTGAAATTATTAGCCAATCGATAATTTCCATTAAAATATTCAGTCTATTAGATCCAGAATGAAATTTCTTTGATTCAAAGTTTTTAGTCCAAACTTGGATTTTTCCCAAATCTAAGTCTTGAGAATGAATTTAATTCTAAAAATTTACGGAAGAAGGGCCGCCGCGGGTGACACAAACTCCAGCTATGCCGCTGCCTACCCCTCTAACCCTCAAACTAGAGTAAAGAGTGGGGTGACTTGAACTGGTCGACCGACACACCTGTTTCTAAATATCGGAATTCCTCTTTGTTTTAAGCATAATTGCAATAATGTCCGTTAATAGTTGTTTTCCTTTATTACTCGACAGAATTAGACGATCAACCTACGAGAGGTTACTGATATTGAACAGAAAAGAATATTTATTAGGTGACGTAATGCGTGAATCGTTAGCGATGGATCCTATTGCACCGGTGTTGTACGAACCTCATTATGAGGCTCTGAACAGGAGACTACGAATTGTGTTAGAACATATCGATGGATGTCTAGCTAAAGCACAATCGCCAGAAGATGTTTTGAAGCAAGAGCCGAAATTTGAAAATAATTGAAGAAATGATTATATAAGATAGAAACGATATTGAACAAAGCCAAACTAATAACCAGATTAATATTGTTTCATACCTTATCATAAAAAAGTGGAAGGTGACATATAATTTGCCTTGAGGGGAAGTAGCGGCTTAAGGGTTTTTGTAAAATCAATTTTCTGAATAAACATCAAGAGTCGAACAGTTTATTACCCGGCAAATTCGAAAACAAAAGTACTTTAAAGAGTAAGGGAAGCTTTCAATTGATAACATCATAGCTTTATGAGGTGGGGGCAGGGGGCACTGTACCCCCCCCCCCCCCAATTTTTGTGCAACCCAAAATTCGGGAAAAATCTGTGGAAATATTCGGGTAAATCCTTGTAAAAAGATTTTTGATTCGTTTTAAAAAATTGGAAAAAACAAGGGAAAATAAACTTCAGCCATTTCCTTGTACTTTTTTGTTGAACACATCCTCCACAATATGACATCTTCCTCGTGTTGATGATGATTTAACCTTTTTAACTTTAATGTGCTCAACCCTCTACACAATGGATCATCCATGGCAACAATTTTTTCATAATATACTGCCGACACTTTCCTCCCTTGTAAAGATCTTGCCTGCTCATTTAGTGCTCTACATCGCCTAAAGACTTACCTAAGATGGGCCAGACTCGTCTTTCAAATTTGGCAGTGCTTACCATTGACAAACAGGTCACAAAAACTGTCGTGTCATCTGAGGGGTAACAGCAGTAAACATTTTCTTAACATGCTCATGCACACATGAATTACATTTGCCAAGTGTTTTAATTAAAAGTGTGTTAGAGAATTGCTTTTCATGGAAAATTTTTGTCCAATTAATGTTTAGAGAAAGTTTTCTTCAATATTACAAAATTGGATATTCTGACATGCTTTATGTACTACTCACCCAATGTAAAATAGTTTTTGATCAGTTTTATGTTTTTTCTACAATGTGTGAGGTCACTTGATTAAAAGGATGATACTATATGGTTTATTCAGTAGGCCCATCTTTATTGAGTGTCTCACTAAGCTTCAAACCAGAACTGCATTATTATTGTACTATAAACTGTGAAAGACACAAGGTGAGGGGCCATAGCCTGGTTATTTAATGCTAGAACTACGTAATGACATGAATAATGTATTGAAGTAAGAAAATCAAACAATTTTCAAAATTGGAACAGTTTTAGAAATATATGGTAGACAAGATCAGAAATTTAAAATCTGAATAAAAGCAAACTATAAGAATACTGATAATACATGCCCAATAAAGTTGGACAAGTTTTAATTGCTCATTGGCTTATGAAGTCATTTCCTGGTTTATAAGTGTTGATAGCTATATCCAAATTACTGCTTGGTGAAATTATTTATAACAGGCATGTAAGCTCAAGTTAGTTAATTAGTTAGATGAGGATTTACGGCTCAGTTTCTAACCAATTGTAAGCTCAAATCTAACTTGACCTTCCATATGGTTTCAGTGGTTAAAGGATTTTAGGCGGACAAAGTGCTTTGCAAAGTAACATATTTCATATTTATACTTTATGTTTGTATTTTACATGCTATTACACATGACTCACACAGCTACAGTAGCTCTCTGTCTCGATCTGCATGGAGTATACAACATCTTTTGCCTCACTGGGGCTTCCAACAAGACCGAACCCGTTAGGGAACCCAAAATATTGCACAAAATATACTGTGAACCTTTGTTGAACGCCAATATAGAACAGAATACATGTCTAACTTTTTAGCAAATTATGTGTATTTTTGATGTTCTCAGTCTTGCACAACCCTTGAAATTTAGCTGTCATGGCTTCCAGAGTATCACAAAAATGTATTTTTCGTACTTATGGACAAGGTCTAGATATTCTAGCGAACATTTGTGCCTCCAAATCGAACAGGTCCTATACGCCTATGGATAACATTGTGGACCAAGTAACTGTAAATGAAGAAATGAAACAGAGGTTAGACTCTCAATATTCGCTCCTTATGTTTCGGCTACCACTCACTTGTTTGTGAAACAGTAAGTCGTAAATTTAAATGTGCCTACTGATCCTAGCTTCATTACTATTGTCTCAATAAACCAAAGTGACAGCAAGTCAAGACAAAAACTCTAGGGGTCAATGTGCAATGTCTCGGAAGAGTATTATGCAGGCGCGGTTCTAGACCGAAATTTTTGTTTGGGGGGAGCTTAGGGGGGCTTGAAACAGAAGAATAAAATTTTCTCTCAAAAAAATAAATAAATCGGCAACGCGCACGCTAAATAAATAAATAAATCGGCAACGCGCACGCGAAAAACAATGATAATTATAATGGTACCATAACATATACGTAACGTATATACAGGCACAGTGGCGTACGCATGATTTCTCTCAAGGGTTGACGGCATGCAGAATGTTGTGTGATCGCGGCCCTGGGGGTCTAAGGGGAGGGGTGCCCCCTTCGCTTTGGACATTTTTTAAAAATTAGGTGTCCTTACATGCAATGTGGTGCCACATATGCAACCTTTTGAAGTACAATTTGTGTTACAAAATTTGTGGTACAAAATTTGTGTATTTTTAGGAAGTAAAAAAATTGGCATCGGTGAGGGAGCATAGGGAGACAATCCCTTCCCTTTAAAATTTTTTGAAAAATTAGGGTGTCCTTACATGCAGTCTGGTGTCACATACGGTATGCTACCTTTTGAAGTAAAATTTGTGTTACAAAATTTTCGTATCTTTAGGTACTAAAAAAATTGGCATCCGTGAGGGAGCCATGGGGAGACAATCCTTTCCCTTTGAAAATTTCTGAAAACGTAGGTGTCCTTACATGCAATCTGGTTCCACATACGGTATACTACCTTCTGAAGTAAAGTTTGTGTTAAAAAACTACGTATTTTAGGACCTAAAAGAAGAAAAATTGGCATTCGGGAGGGAGGTCCATGGCGTAATGCCCCCCTTCCTCTGCGTACGCCACTCTACAGGCATATAATTTTAATCCGGAAAAATATAGCTAACGTTACTGACGGATACGAGCAACCGGACCTGTTCACATTGATGGGAGTAACATTCGGCCTGCAGATTTGACTAAAAAGGACTGTCAGTATAACTTGACAAGATCAGCGACGAAATGACTCGTTTTTAACTGCCAACAGATGATTAATCCGTTAACTTGATTTGCATGTACGTACATACTATCACAGATGTTACTTATCTGACCCTAATTTCCATGTTATGAAATCATGAATCTATGTTATTACGAGACTCAGACGATAGTTTCCCTTGACAAACTCATCCATGTAGAGACTGGCGTCGAAGGTAAGAATGCAACAGGGTAAGCTACAATCTTGGACAAAACTCGTTGGGACACCCCCGCCCCCTTCACAATGTTGACCACAGTTATCATGCCTATGGCATACAGTCAGTCACTCTTTCTGCCCAACATTGGAAGGGGGAGCGGGGGTTTCATGCAAACCTGGGAAATGAGATTCAAGAATATTATGACAAAGTGTCCCAACAGTTTTGTCCAAGATTGTAGTAGGCGCCTGCACTGTGCCTACGTACCGTTAAACAGTGGCTGTCGTACTACATGCAGTCAAAACAACGGTGTACCGTGTACGTACGTGGACGTGGGATACAAGAAACGTGATCACACGCCTATCTTGCATGACACATTTGAGAAACTAAATCCACTGGACCAAGATGTGCACAAATGTATTGGGCAATTTTGTTTTTCTCAAAACACGCAAATATAGCATGAAGATAATACACAAGCTCGGAAAATTTTTTGGGGGGGCTTGAGCGAATTTTTTGGGGGGTTGAGTCCCCAAAGTCCCTCCCCCGTAAAACCGCGCCTGGTATTATGACTGTCTAACGCTAATCCTAATCCCTAACTAATCCCTAACCTTAACAAAGGATACAACCGATACAATACACTGCCTTCAACCAATCAGAAAATATCTTACGAGACAGTGCGTATCAGCTGAACTCTAGTCACAATTTTCTGTGACGTGATTCGAATATAAGTCCAAAATGGTTTATCTTAACTCGAATTTACAACTCTTACTAACAGGACTGGAGTTAACACCCCGTCGGAAAGTTTGACTTGACTCTAATATGAATCCAAAACGGTTTATCTTAACTCGAACTTGCAACTCTTACTGATTGGACTGGAGTTAACACAACGTCGGAAAGTTTGACTCGACTCTGTGGCTTTATACCGGCTAAGTGGTGCTTGGTGTAATTTTTGGGGGACTTAAGTCAAGTGTGTATTGACAAAAGTAATTCGTGCAGTGATGAATTGAAAATGTGAAGTGATAAATAAACAAAAATGTGCAGTTAGAAATCTGTGTCCATAGTCATATACTTATTTTAACTTCAGAACTGTACAATCAGTAGCCTATGAATCCTCACACAACTGAATTCTAACTAGGTGTGCACACTCCAATACTTTCAGGCTCATAGCCTAATGAGCTTCTTACCGAGTTATAATGAAACAAAAACTCTGCGTTCTTTTTAAGTAGAAACAAGGAATAGCATAGAAATACTCTGGGAGGTAACGCTTTTAACAATGTTGGCTGGGACGTCTCGCTCCTAACAGTTCCGAATTTACTGTTGTGGGGGCCCTGTAGACAAACTAATAAAGGACTATAATTGACTATAATTTTCCAAAAGACTGCAGTAGCGCAAGTCAAGGAAGGAGGGCAAGGTTGTGGTCACTTTCACCCGCCCCCATGACACTCGAAATGAACTCTACAAATTTCCTTCTTACGTACATGTATGCCCACAAAACGAAAATTAGCACAGATGATCTCCACAAACCACCCAAAAAATACAATAATGCAATGTTGTGGGGCCCCTGGGAACGTGCCCTGCCAGCACATGCTTAAATCCGGCTCTAGCTCTTAAAGCACTGCTGGTTTGTTCACAAGCTAATGGCTGGTTAACTTGGGACTGTTCAAATATTAACAATCCATGTGTTTCAAGTTAAAAGTTAAGATAATTGTTTAAGTTATTGGCCCACTTGTAACTCTGCATGTATGGTACAAAATATCATACGTGCGAAAAATTAGTGTTAGATATTTTGAGATATAAAATGAACTCATATGACGGGCTTATGGCTATGAGCTTAAGTCTAAACGCAAATGCCTATGTTTACTTACAAAGTAGTTTACGCAAGTGAAGTGACTTTTAATACAGTTCCCTGCAGATACCGTAACTTGTTAAATGCTATACAGAGTTATATTTCAGAAACGAAACGATACTTGTAAACATTTAACAATCATGAGTTCCAAAGACATTGCTAATACATAGTCTCATATAAATATTAAACGTCCTTGCATTTCGACTCAAAAGGGACGAGCAATGTTAGACACACATAAAGAAAAACTGTAGTCTTTTTTTACGTTCTTTGAGCTTCACCTACACAGCAATATTAATTTGGTCTACCCTCTCTCCTTCAATGAAGATGAGAGATTTGTTTATTCCGGTAAGAGAATATAGCGCAATAAAGGACCTAAAACAAAGGATGTGCAAGTCTAACCCAACTTTTTAAAATTGAAAAGGTGACTCCACTTTCATTTTAGGATTTTCATTTTTTTGATTTGCAAGTTTGGAAAACTTATGGATTTCAAATGCAGACCTAACACCTTTTTGCAAATATATATTTAAAGTCATAATGCAGCATAGTTAAGTTCCAATGAAGCTAAGGATACAGTCAGATTACCGTAAATATTATATTCAACCTGAATCCAGGTAAACTTATTTCAGTCGTGTCCGAGACAAAAATCAATGTCTTACTCAAAAATAATCCGCTATAGAGGGATTTCATGTGACGTCACCCGGTGGGATTCCCAGGCACTAAATGTCAAACCAAACACGCAAAAACCCCTCTTTAAAAGGGTTTCACAACGTCGTGATGGTGCGTCGCTTTAGTTTTGAAGGGCAAGCGTCCATTGTGTCACAGTAGTATTTATTGTTATACCTGGCGTGTGTGGTGTAAATACGATTACTGCGTGTGTGTTTTGCCCTTCAGTGCCTGGGAATCTCACTCCCGCAACGTAACATGAAATCCCTCTATAGTAAAGTTTGTTTCATAATTAAAAATGAGATGGATTCAAAGTTTCACATACCAACATATTTCATAATAATAGATAAATCACAGAGCACAAATTCAGAGGTACATTAAAGAAGAATTGTCCTCAAAGGAAACTTTCTGTGATACATATCTGCAATCAACAAATGAGTGACAAGAAACAATATACTAATTTATTGGTCAGATTGGTCATCAAAGACAAAATAAATTTTTAAGTTTAGTTTAGGAAGGCATCTCATTATCTCTCTCTCCATACATCTCCAAATATCTGTAGGGCCTCACATCAGTATGGGATCTTTCAATTTAATTTGTAGCATATACTGTGGAAGGTTGAAAGTACGTATTTGACGCTATACATTTTTCAAAAAAAAAAATTGCCGAGCGCTTCGCGCGCACTCATTATCTGCATGGATGGTGATTGTAAATACACGCACGAAATTTTGCGGAAAAAAATGTTCAAATTGAAGACAGTAAAGAAGCCAGAAAAAGGTGTGTGGGGGGTCTTCAGGAGGTTTGTTGACAACGTGTTTTTCTCTTAGACAACTTGCTCTCTTCTTTTACCTAACCAGAAATTAGAATTCACCATAAATTATCGACATTTCCCAGCCATATATGAACAGCTAAAAAATATCCCAAACATAGCACCATTTTGCATCTAGGCAACATTAAATAACCTCAAATTAATAAAAATTTCTCAAAGGGGAGGGGAAAACCCCCTCCCCTTAAACCCCTCCCCAGGACGGCCCTTTACGTCTTGACAAAGGAAGGATCCCTACTGCTGCTGAATTCGCCAAATTATGAACAGTTTTCAGCCATATATGAGCCAGTGACGGCGGACCCGAGAGGCTTGGGGGCCCAGCCTCCAATGAAAATGTGAGGGGGATAAAGGTATGATCAGCCCCCCCCAATATTTGCCAAGTGCAGACATGAGATGCATATTTCAACGCTGGATACATGCAGCTTAAAACACTCGGGAAGTGCCGTTTCCGGCCATCTGGAGGGTTTGTAAAGCCGAAAATTTTCTTGTCGCTCCACTCCAACCGATGGTAGAGCTCGGCTTAGAAACATATGTTAACATTTTCCATAGATTGTTTTTTTTTTCATTAATTAAGAAATTGCAAACTTGAGATCCATATTTGAAGGCTGGGTACATGCAGCTTAAAACACTCGGGAAGTGCCGTTTCCGGTAATCTGAGGGTTTGTAGATCCAAAAATGTTCTTGTACGCTCCGCGCCAACCGATGGTGGCGCTCCGCCTTGAAACATATATTAACATATCTCATAGACTGTTTTTTTTTTTATTAATTGAGAAATTGCAGACATGAAATCCATCTTTCAAGGCTGGGTACATGCAGCTTAAAACATTCGGGAAGTGCCGTTTCCGGCCATCTGTAGGGTTTGTAAAGCCAAAAATGTTCTTGTACCCTCCGCGCCAACCGATGGTGGCGCTCCGCTTAGATAGTCTTCCTGGCATTCAGTCCCCCCCCCCCAATATTTTTTCCGTCCCACTACGCCTGATATGAGCAGCTCAAAAATGGCACTATTTTGCATCAAAGCAACCTTACATTAACAAAAATTTCTTAAAGGGGAGGGGACCCCCTCCCCCTAAGACCCCTTCCCCAGGACGGCACCTTTATGTAGGGACAAAGGAATGATCCCCCACTGATGTAAACAAAAAACGCAGGGTGCGTAAAAAAGTGCACTATACACGCTGCCGCTCAGTTGAAAAAAAAAACATCCAGCCAGTCGGAATTTGGGACCCCTAAACATATGACCCTAGCTACGGCCCTGCTTGTATTACAGCTTTAGGGTTTCAATTCATTTTATCGAATGGATTTCTTCCTTCTTGAGTTACCAGTTAGACTGCGTTTAATTACTTTTAGGGTTTTTCTTTTTATTAGTTTATCGTTTTCAAGTTTAGTTTGGAAATGTATCTTACCTAAAAGGTGCAACAACTTCGCAGACTTGTGTTTACTTCTCTTGGACTTCTTTGGGCGCACTGTACAGGCTTTCCGCATTGGTACTTTTATTCGCCCATACCAGCTAGGGTGTTTGTCAGTAAGTTTTATTAGGATTTAAGATTTAGGCTTTTAAGTTGCTTGGTAACTGAATTTTATGTGTTCTGACAACCTGTTTCTATGCTTTTACCGTTCTGATATATAATTGCGGTAACTTGCTTTGTACAGTCACGCTGATGAAGTCTGAATAAAGAGACGAAAGCTCCGTGGTGAGATGCATTTTACAACAACTTTTAAACCTGCAGTTGACTTCTTTTTGTCGTTTTACTCTTTTTATATGATTCTTAAAAAGTTAAGTCTTTTGAATCCAGAAGGATCCTGCAAGTTTCCCGAGGAATATTGTTGCTACCAGTAACTGTATTCTGAATATATATATATACATATATATATATATATATATACAATTTATTGAGACGGACTAACACATAATATATATATATATATAGTAAAATATGGTTCCGCGTGTTGGTTGTATAATATACTAAGTATAGATGATACAATTGTGCTCAAACACCAACAAGAAATAAGAACAAGAGTTATAAACTCATGAAGTATATTTCTGTCTGCCTCAGACCTTCTTCAGCTTCTACTGATACAGTAATATACTAGCTAAATGACAAATTGAACTAAGCTTTCTGAAAAAGCTGCACATAGGGCCTCGGGCCGTAATGAATGGAAGTGCAGTGAACTGCTACATAATATACTTCATGAGTTTATAACTCTTGTTCTTATTTCTTGCTGGTGTTTGAGCACAACTGTATCATCTATACTTAGTATATATATATATATATATATATATATATATATAGATAGATAGATAGATAGATAGATAGATAGATAGATGGATGGATGGATGGATGGATAGATAGATAGATACATCAATATATATACAGACAGACAGACAGACAGACAGATAGATGACGACAAATTTGTTTCGCAAAGGAAGCGTGCCTTCTTTCTTCCGGTGATCGAGTACGACTGAAGATGCTCAAGGAAAAGTAACAGGTGGTCTATTCTTCATGTGTTCATGTTTTAACTTGTGTCTTAAATCTTGTAAGTGTGCGTCTGAAATGTAGGACGAACTTATTTGAGTGTCTGCATTTGGAAATTAATTCTGAACGCTTATTGTGGGAAGCTTCTAGAGGCTTGTACATTAAGTAAAACTTTTCGTACAGGCATAGATTACATCGTTTAGTAGTACTGTTGTAAGGTTCAGTGCGTTTCAGTATTTTCCATTTTATGTCAAAGTCGATGTCTTGATCTTTTAGTGACCAGATGTATTTCCTGAGTTCTGTTGTGTTTCTTTTGTTTGAGTGGGTGAAGGAACTCTTATGGTTATTGTAGCGAGCTCTAAATTATGTAGAAGAGAAACCGATGTATGTCTGTTTGTCAAAAGTTTCTTTAGGTGTGACAGTTGCCTGTACTCCTGTACCCCTAGCGACTTTCATATCAAATTGAGCACATTCAGTATACTTCCTTTGGTGGGCTATGGTGAAGTTTAAGAACGGTTGAAGCATTTAAAATGTGAGGACCAGGACTCAGTTCTCACATTGGTCTTCCTGTCCTTTCATTGCTAGTAACTTCTATAAAAATGTCGCCAGATGGGTTGTTCTCAACTACATACATACATACACACATACA
>WURT03041970.1:0-22364 GCA_009936505.3 Holothuria glaberrima
ACTCGACCTGGGAATCGAACCCGGGCCTCCCGCGTGAGAGGCGGATGCTCTAACCACTAGACCAAACACGCGGTAATAGGTTACTATGTAGAGTCAGAATTAACTCTTGTAAGGTTTGAATTAACTTTTGCTTCCTTTTCCAGACAGAGGACGTAAATAGACTGTTCATATAATCGTATGCTGGAAATCGATGTTTTTCAAACGCTGAAGAAAGACCGTGCTACATGATTGCAAATTTTAAAGCAAGATTTATTTTGACAACGCATTAAAATGAAAACTTTTATTTAGTTGTCAGTTTTGTTTTGATATCTGGGTCCAACATTTCCTGTTTATACCCTTCAAAAAGGACACTTCAAGCACTTAAGGAAAATGCTATGATGTAAAGCAAGCTCTAAATACGACAATTAGACTCGGCAATGCTGCAGATGATATCGGTGAATAGTGAAAGCTAAATAACGGCTTTGAGGCACCCGTAAGGGCAGAAACATAACTTACAATTTTGGGTGACCAATTCTTATGCTACTTGCACACTTTCGCCATGTAAAACACGATATATAACAAGCTCTGACGGGTCGTAGTCACAACACGCTGCAAACACGATGTATCACGAACACAACAAGTGCACATCACGCTGACATAAGACTTTGAGCATGTTTAAAAATTTTCGGCCGTCCACCAACATTCACGATCTATTGAGGATGTGGTCCGATTTGCTATGATTTATGCCAAGTTATCACGAGATTAGTACGTGTCAAGGACCATATGACAAGAACTCAAAGGCAATGTCAGAGCTACATATCGTGTTTAACATCGCAAAAGTGTGCGAGTAGCATTACGAGCATTGTTTTTACCTAAGTTTCACACAGAGAAAGGTATTACCCTTCAACCCCTTAAATACCGACCTTCTACGGTTAAGCAGTATCTGATCCTCACAGTGCCATTTCGAGCACACTCATAGTAACCATCATGGTCTACAGATAAGGACGTCAAAAACAGGGAATAATTCTGATATAAGTCGGCCTTTTCTGCAAACGGTTGATTCACCACAAATTTCTCTAAAAACAATACTTTTCCCTCAAACTTCCATTGATTTCCTTGATCAGATATTCCATTACAGTCAAGGAGTATGGAGTGCTTATGATACACCCGAATGACTTCACAAGAGTGCAAAGAACGTACTGTCTCGATTTCTTGTGCACAAATGTAGTGAATAAATGCCAATAAAAAACACAAGCTGAAACATATCATGTTCTTGAAAAATAAGTAGGACCTTCAAAATTCAGCAAAACGTAATCGCACAATATGTGTTGGCCGGATGAAACGTTTCTCACCTTATTTACATGACTTGCTTTCCCAGGTTTACTTATAAAGATGAAACGATTATAATAAAACTATTAAATTTTTACAATAATATATCACACTTTGATTATATATCAGCTATCAAATAGAAATGTTGTGGAAATTACTAATGACTTTCGTTTTCTTTGTTGGAAATGTTTTTATTTTCGCATGTAGGAAACAGTTGTGTCCCTAAATGTGATGAAAGTGAATTTAATGTGATTACGTGACTAGCAATTGAAAGACAATAGTCTTCACCAAACTCTGTTATTGAAACAAAGAGAAAGTATCAATACTTTCCTTTCGCACTCTGTCAGATATTGCTATCCTATGGAATTGATGTTTCCTTGATAAGGCATGCACTTGTCGTACACTAATGCCTATTCCGTCCCATTGCCTTACACAGTTATTTCTTGAATTAATTAATCCCATTTTAGTGTTCCTTTTATTAAATCCTTTGTACGTAATTTTGAACGAACAGGTCAACCGCGTAATTAAAAGGTTTGTTTTTAGAAATCATTTACTCACAAGGCTGTTTTGTGCCAGTCTGATACACTACTACTTCAGTACAACTAAATGATCTGATATCACCATTATCTTACACCAAGTTCCTTACTTTAGTTTTGCAAGAATACATACAAAACTTTCCCAACAGACTTCAGCAAGTAGACCTCAATACCATTTTTAAGCTGGTGTGTTCATTTTAAGATACTTCTTACATAAGTTAAATCAAAAAGAATCATTGACAGACGGGGCGGTCGAAAAGTAGTGACGTAGCTCCAAGGGGTAACACGGTTTCAGTAGAGAATGTTTCGGCATATAGGCCAGGGTCTGTGTAAACTGGCGGAAAAGTAGTAAAGACAGTGCGTTTGCATATTAGTCATGTAACTAACGTAAAACTCTGTAGCAATAATTGAGCAATAAAGATTTATGACAGTCGCAAAAAGTACTTGAAGAATGAGATAAAATAAGTATTTTATTGTCGTAAGTTTCTGGTCCTCTTTCCTGAAATGTTCTTTTGTTCTTTAATTATCATGGTGTCAGCAAACACAGTCATAGCAGTTACCTCCAACTTACCCTTATAAAAAATTTGTGTGGCAAAAGTTCCAATACCACACGTGAAATACTGTGTCAAACTGTGCAAAACTATGGTGGGGCGTGAAGAGTCGTGAAGTTTCTGTGAATTTTTGCATGGCAATGTGTGCCATTAATAAACAGTTGACACACATTTTCAAAATATCATGCATTGACCTGCGTTTCCACAGTCTGGACACGAGGCAATGCGTGAAAAAGCGAAAATTACACTTTTACACAGGTAACATAAGGCAAACTGGGGTAAAGTAGGTAAAGTATGGAAATATGTGGAGAAGTGTGGTGCTGAGTAAAGTTAATTCAATAATTAGATTTCTTTCACTGGTCTTGTTTGTCACACTTTGCCCTGGTTTGCCACATGTGTTAACTTGAAACAGCTTTCCCCACTTTGACCTAGATTTCAAGGTGTGGCAATAATGCAGGGAAAAGTGTGGTCCTGTGTGTCAGACTGGTTCCAATACCACATGTGTCACCACTCATGACCATACTTTTTTCCTTATGTATTTTCATATGCTTTGCCACATGTGATTACGCGTGTTCACGTGTGGCATACCACACGTTTTTTTTGTAAGGGTAGTAACGATAAAAGGTAATGCTACAATTTATATATGAAACGTGCTATAAGGTTAAGACTCCCTCTCAAATCCTAATTGTTCCTTTGATTTTACTACACAGACAAAAATGGACTTTAACCAGCCTGAATTTACGATAGGATTTCTTAACCTTTCAATGCAAACGATATAAGGGTGTTGTGATAAAAACTCCTTTCAATATTTAACCATTGTGATAATGTAGTGTTTAGTACATATAATAAGTGATTTAAGTAAATATATTTAATGTGTGGAGAGAAGTGAACTACGTACTTTGATATTTCAATAGCTTGACAACTACCTGGAGATTTATATTTGTGAAAAGCATGAATGCACATCGACGATAAATTTTAATACCTTATGCAACTGAAACATGGTAGTACTTGTCCAGTGACATATTTTTTCAAATAACGAAAAGGCCTACTTAGATATTTGAAAAGGTTTGGGATGACTCTTAAATTTCAGCTCAACAAATAAAGAAATGTATATAGTGGCTTTATTGTAAAATAATCTTGCCCGACACACCTCCTCGGCCTCTTCTTTAATTACCGTTGGTTTTAGCTATTTTGAGGGTTTTCTTTATGTTTCATACTTACAAATTTGAAAACTTACTTTGCCTTGCCTATTTAATAGCTCACTAGCTTAGCCGATGAAGACTTTGGTAGTGTTGTTGTGGATCACTATTGCTTTGTAGACAACTGACTGTTCCAAGCAGTTGTCACGTAAATCCATAACAACACTACAAAATTCCTCATCGACTTTGCTTGTGGGCTATTTAAAGGGAAATATAGAAACCACTTGACGTTAATTCACTATCCAAAGTATGGAAAAGAAACGGAGCTCTCAGAGTACATATGGGGTTCACTTCGCGTCCTTTGAATAGGCGGACTTGCCGTTGTGGATTTGGTGATCGCCGCATGGGCCGTTCGGTTTATAGCTGCCTTGGGCCGGATGCTGAGAAATAGAGGAAGGAAAAACGAGAGAAGGGGGGAGGGAGGGAAAGAAAGAGGGAGAAAAAATGAAGGAAGGAAAGTGAAAAGAAAGAGAGATTGTAAAAGATGGGGAGGGAGGATCAATAAAATAAAGAGGCATTAACATATACTTTTTTTTTGCTCTACTGAAAGCAATTAAGATTATTTAAACTAGGGGTGGGGAACCTCCAGCCCGCGGGCCACATATGGCCTGTGAGACAATTGAATCCGGCCCGCGAGGCAATTCATAATGACAGTTCAGGATCACTTGAAAACTAATTGACAATAATCTCTTGGCCCACCGTTAATCTTGCTTATGCAGTACCACTGTCCGGTTATTTCATATAAATCTGCTGCGAGACACTACCAGTATATATTAGTTAAATCCCTGTATGCACGACGTAACATGCCAACTGTTTCGTTAGACGTACATTGGGTGCGAATCTCCCTATTTCTGTTGGTAACGGAAGCTTTGCGTGGCACGTAGGCTGCAACATTGTTCAGAATTACAGTATTACATGTGTAGGTCCATCTATATTATTTTATAAGAGTATGAAACTCAGTGGGCAATGTATCTGTTTCGGTAGATTCGAAAATGGGTTGTGTGGCTTACCAACTGTCCCTCCGAAGAGTGAATTAAAAGTCAGAAAGTGACCATTTTGCAATATAAATGAGGAAAACATAAAATTGCTTTAGAAATACAGTTTTTTGTGTGCTTTGCGCGCACATTTTGTTTCCACTAATTCATTATAACTTGGGTGGAGTTGGCTTGGTGGTTGAGTGTACTGCCTTGCACACTAAAGGCCCCCGGATCAAATCCCGGTGGAACCATTTTGAAATTTTTGGGGGACTGAAGTTTACTTTTCCAGCATAGCTGTTCACAGTGATGCTGGAGGGGGGGGGGTGTTACATTGGTGAATTTTAATTGGGTTTCTGATTGTCCGTTTCAGGAAGTTGTGAGCTTTGCTTTGTTCAGCTTTTGAGCGGTGGTGCAGAGTAAGGAATCTCCAACCCTGCCAGCCTTTGGGAAGGTGGCTAAAGACTGGGGATACACTCACCTCCATCGGATATGGACATTAAATATCCGTCCCGAGAGCAGGATTGGGAAAGATTAGTACACGCCTCCCTCGTTAATCTCTGAGTACTTGTCTAAATTATGAGAAGAATCTGGTCTTTTTTTCCGATTGCGGCCTTTCAAAGTTATTGCAGATTAGATTAGATTAAGGAAGGAATAACAACCGGAGCATGGATCGAAGACACATATTATGGTAACCCGTCATGTTAAGGTTGCTGCAAAAAAGGGGAAAAAAGCCCCAAATCACTAAATACCAGCTAACACTCGAAACCTTAGAGCAATGTGTAATATTTATTTATTTATTTATTCCTTTTGAAAATACAGAAAAACGTGTTATTCTGACTATGATGCATTCCATGTACATGAAATCCGTCTACTCTATACACTGACAATACCAAATTAACTAGCCGTTAGGCAGAGTTAGAGTTAAGGCCTAATAAAAAGGTCACATATTAACTGCACAGTCAATGCAGGCAGTCCATTCTTTATTGTGAGCACTAAGATCTCCAACTAAATTAACACTCAGCACTCAGCACAATGGCTCCTATGCTGCGCTTGGCGCCCCTCTTCTCCAGTTAAACATTTCTCCCTTTGCACCCATTCCGAAGAATTAAGGTCAAGTTTACAAGAAATGGCATTCTAGAGTTGAAGTTTTGCACTTGCAATTAATTTTTTGAATGAAAATCTAGCCAGAAAACTTAACATCCCTAATAAAATAATGAAGGTGGTAAATGCAGAGGAATGTATTACAGTAACAGCAGAAAACTTAACATCCCTAATAAAATAATGAAGGTGGTAAATGCAGAGAAATGTATTACAGTAACAGCTTAATCATTTTCCATACATTCTTCTACTGAAAGCAAAATAAGACAAAAAACCTCTTGAAATTATATGTACATCACAATGATCAATTATTAGCCACGGGACAATTAGAAGCCTATATCACCTGATATTTAGCATTCAAGTATAATAATTAATTAACTAGCATGCTCAATGCTTAATTTTTTAAACATACAATATGAGCCTTCTTTCACCAGATACATATCAAATTTCCCCTATCTGCCTATGATAAATTTATCTGCAAACACTATGTACAAGTGCGGTAATGAAAAGCCGAAAAAATGGGACCTGTGTTGCTATCACATCAAGTACTGAATAGTAATCTGTATTTCACATGTGAATATGATTAGAGATCGACTTGGGTTGTTCGTAAGGTAGTGTGATGAAAGCTTAAACTTTCACATTACTAATGACATTTTTTTCTTTTTGACAAGGATGATAGCGTTCCTCTAGACAAGATCGTGGTGTTTTCAATCGTATAAGAAATGAGAGGCACCAGCTATTATATCTCTTATCTAAACCTGCCAGTACTAGTCAATTGACCTGGAACATGTGTAGTCTAAACACCTCACCATTGTTAAAGCTTGGTCAAAATAGGGGGCGCAGTTGCATCTCTGTAAAATTTAATACTTTAATTCTTTTTTTGTTGGCACAATGATATGACTTATTTCGAAGAACATACGTACAGGAGCTAATTTTGGGTAATCTCTGAATGGAAAGAATAGTAAGCAAAACTTACAAGTGCTTAAATTTTACCGTACGTGAGCTTAAAGGCGTACTACAATTTTTTTTTTTCAAGTTTACGACAAGGAAAGGTTTACCTTTTCTTTCCCTCAGTCTTGTTAAACCCATCATTTGCAAAGAAAATGTGAAATGTTTTGCAAAGCTAAGCAGTCATAAAGTTGATGCACCTCATCAGATTGAAATTGATACAAAGTAATGTTTTGTCTGTTATGGTTTTGCCAACAATTTTTACAGTCTTCATTCTAATTAGTATCCTACGTGAATTGTTTGAACCCTTTTACGGCTTACAGCAGTTCAGAATCAAATACACTACGTGCAATTTTACACTGACAGTAGCACACGGGTGTCTGCATTATTATTAATCAACATTATGTGTAAGTTAGCTTTTCATTTGCTTTCGTTTATAGACATACATTATTCTCCTAAAGCTACTGCAACCCTTGATACGTTTTGAAGAAGAACGCTGGTTACACGTATGAAAAAAAAAATAAATAATAAAAAACAAATATTGTTTAGATGTACCAAGTCTAATACATTTTTAAGTGCTGTGCGCTGTTTAGTTAAAAGAAATGGTTGGAATATTCCTAGTTGTTTTTAAATGTAGTAGTTACTATCAGCCGTCCGTGATATGTCTCTGTCGTAGGACTGGTCATTCGGTGGGCGTGTTTTTATGTCAATAGCATTCTGAAAGTAAAATGAAGTATAAGAGTTGCAGTAATTTCTATATTTGTGACAGCTTTGTGGCATTAAGACTCCCTATATGTGGACAGTTATCAGTCATTCTTTGAAAATTTTATATAATTCTAAAATATAAAAAGGTTAGGTGGATATAAATATGTGTAGGCTATATGTAAATATATGCATATGTATATGACGATATCGACGTCCACAACAGTACACAACAGAAAAAAAAATGCGGTTAGTACCATCAGGGGTGATACAACGACCAAATCTTTCAGACAATACGTACTTGAAAATGATTTAAGTCGTTATAGTGATCAAAATTTGATGGACAGGTGTCTTTGCTCCCATTGATAAGAATTGTTGACTTAACTCTCTAAATGATGATCTGCTTCTCTCTTAGTCCAATAACCCCCCACAGAGGCCATTGTTTAGACATTCTTTGAAGTAAGGTTTCTTGCCGCCAATAGCTAAGCTTTGATCAAGATTTTCAGTTAAAACAGGGAGCTCTTAATAACAACTCCCTGGTTAAACGACTGTCAACAAACGTTTAAAATTTTGTACGTCCTTTGTGTACCTAAGATGTAAATACGTGATATGCCTTAAACATTGTGCAAGTCTTGTATCCATTTCTATCAAATCTGGAAAATTTTACCATCAGTAAAAGAACATATTCCAAAGTAAGTTTTATTAAATTCTTAACCTTAGGTTAACTGGGATGGGATTTATTGTGACGAATAAAAATGGAATACTAAAATTTACCATTTTGCGAAAGTAAGGAGTGGTTTTCCACTAATATTTTGACAATGCGTCACTGATTCTAAATTGCTCTTGGTATTGAATTTAGATTTTTTAATAGAAAAGGAAGATTATTTTCTTAAATGGCAATTGCTTAAAAGAGTCTATAGGAAGGTGGATATCCGTCCTATTACCTCTCTGGTACGTAACTGCAGTGTGTTAATTGCAATAACATACTTAGCATACAGTAAAAGAGCATTCCAATAGCAAAAGATATATGGTAAAGGGACAGGTTGTTAAATAATGTGTATTTTAGTTATAGATATGAAAAGGGGTCCCGGGTATTAAACCTAACGTAGACTCAGTGTCTCTTGACACAGTTTTGCAAAATGTGTTTTTGTTGTCCCATGTTCCTTTTATACAGTGCCTAAGCATAGAAACAATTACAGACACGTGTATTAGATATGCCCAATATCAACTAGGTCTGCATGCAAATGTGTTTTTTTTTTGTACTGTGTCTTTCCCATCACAAATAGGCCATGGGCCAAAGGCACCTTACAAGCATTCCTACAACTCTTCTACCCAATACTTTTTGGAAACCTTATGGTCCCCTAAATACGAGATCAAGTGGTAACGGTTAATATTTTGGGTCTCACTCATCCAAAATAGCTACCAAACGCAAAAGGGCATGTAGAAATTTTCAAAATTTTGTTTTAATTAAAAAATAAATTTTAATGATAAAAATGTTTTTCAGGCATCGACTTTTACAATTTGGTCATAATTTATGTCAGAAATTCCAAAATTAATATTTGGGACTGTCTTGATATGATTCAGGTTAAATAAGATGGCGGAAAACAATACGGCCGCCAAACTGAATGAAATAAGTACGTGAAAACTTTACAAATATACACAACCTTTAAACATAATGATGTTAATTGATGTCCTAAACTTAAGGCTGAACTTTAAAGTGCTTGGTACAACAGTACTTGCCAGCCAATATGGCAAAAAAGCACCGAAGAAGTAAAAGCAATACAGTGAAAATTTTCCACAGACATAAGAAAATAATAAAAAAATGCAAAACAAATCTCACAAAATAATTTTTAAAATATATTTTGATTTTAAACCCTCAATATCTTGGTAGCAGATTTTGTATAATATTCAATTTATGATTTTTTAATACGGCGAAAACATAAAAATTGCCGCCAAAAACGATTATAATGTATAACATGAAAGATAGGCTAATCATTAAAAATACTTTTGACATAGTTGCCTATAATATCTGGTCAGATTTTATAGAAAATAATCCCTAGTTATTGATGAATTTTTTTTTTGTTTTGGAATTCCGGTCAACCAACATGGCGGACAAACTAAAATGTCTGACAATGCAAAAAATATTTGATATGTAACAAAAATTAGAAAATAATCATTAAAACTACTTTGACACAGATAAACCTAACCTATATCCATTTTGTCTATTTTTTCTGGACATTTTATTTTGGCTCCGGTCAACCAACATGGCGGTAATAACAAAATGGCTGCTAATCTTAAAAGTTAAGTATATTTTAACAATATTTAAAAAAAAAACTATTCTTTGCAAATACATTTGTGACTGTTGTTCTTAATTCTTGGCCATATTTGAGCTAAATAAATCAAACGTACTTTTCAAAACAGTTTTGATGGAATTTAGTTTTTCAGTGGCGTAGCTAGAAATTCATAACTGGGGTGGGGGCAGAGGACATTTTCAGGGGGCTTAACTAAAGGTACAAACCACCTTTGGTACATAAGAATGAACGAGCGACTATTTGGAAATTCCGCGTTATTTTCCCAGAGTGGTTAAGGGCAGGGCGAATAGTAAACTCAGTTCATTTGAGTCATTTAATATTTTTAATAAACCATGTTCTGGACATTTTTCTTGTTTTTGTTACCAGAATATGAAAAGCCACACCTTAGTTGTCACGAAAGTTCTAACCCTAACCTTGATTTAGGAAACCATACTATTTCCTGAAAAGTCAAACACCCGAAATCATCTTGGTTATAGAAATAAGGTGAACGATCCATGACATTTCCAGAAATTTTTTTACCACAGACTTCTCACAGGGTTGTTGGGAAGACGGGTGTACTGCATGCTCACGGATGCATGGACCAGTGCCATTTAATGTCGTTTTTACAAGCTTACAACACCAAATGAATACACTCCGTTGCGACATTTTTATCAATCTATTAATTTTGCTACATTATGAATAGGTAGAAAGGTTTTATTGATCTATGTTTGTGCCCTTTTGTTAATAACTGCTAAACGCAGAATAGTTGTAAATAATGTGGAGAACACATTGAAATATCAGTCGATGACCCATGGCAGTCGATGATTGAAATATAACATTGACGAATAATGGTAGTTTTATTAAACAATTGTTTTTGAAGCTTTTCATTGGCAGATTACCTGAACATCAAAACCATTGCCCGTCGAAAATGAACTACAATTTTATTGTGAGGTTGTATGGTCAATACTGCAATGGTGCAGTCCTATATTCAAAATCATATCGGTAATAATACTTTCTCTACTCTCTTTTCCATTTTCGTGACTCTTTCTAATGACCAACAATTTTTCTATTTTACAGTTAATCACTCAAAGAATTATCGGCATAGGCGTACGGGATTCTTCCATTGGGAGAGGAGCAGAAAGTTGATCGAATTTCGTTGCAGTTCAGGTGCATAAAATAGACCACCAAACCACTACATGCGGGCGAAGCGCGGCGATCAAAAATTCGGGAACTCAGTAAAAAATTCGGGCAATCTTTTCACTATTACTTCATCTCTGCCGGAATTTCACCTATTCTTTTCCTGAACTTTTGTCGTTATTTACCCGAATTTTCGACCTCAGAAATTTTTTGGGGTGGCAGTCTTCCCCTGCCCCCCACCTCGTATTTATCAGGTACCTGAACACTAGAACTTGGGTTCAACTAACAGTTGCTGCGTTCCTCTTACCTTCAGCGTTAACAAAATAGTACACGACGTATAATTCGTACTGTTCTGTTTGTAAACAAGTCGTGGTCACGAGTGGTGAAATGGAGTATTGGATTTCTTCCTCGTCCTCACGAAATGGTAACAAATTCAGCCAACTTTTGACTTTATTAATTTAGCGGCCTTGATTAACAGTGTAGCTGAATGCCCACTGCTCTATCTAGTGAATATAAAGATACTCCCCTGCGTGCAGTTTCGGAGCGATGTTATTCTCCGTTTGGTGCGGTATTTTCAATTTTCAATATTTCATTTTTTTGCAAATATTTCATTTGTTTGGTGGTCATATTATTGTTCCGTCATCTTGGTTCATCATGGTTCAATTTGAATCACACCATCTTATTTAACCTGAATCATATCAAAACAGTCCCAAAAGTTAACTTTGGAAATTCTGTCATAAATCATGACCAAATTTTAAGAGTCGATGCCTCAAAAATACTTTTTAAGCATATTTTTTTATTATTATTTAAATACAATATTCTTATAATTTTTGTCCGCCATTTTGTTTTTGGCAGCTATTTTAGATGTGTGAGACCCAAAATATTTACTGTTACCACTTGATTTCGTACTCAGTAGTCCATAAGGTTTCCAAAAAATATTGGGTAGAAGAGTTGTGGGGTGCTTGTGCCTCTGGCCCATGGCCTAAAACTCTCCTTCAGCACTACCTTTTCAAAAGAGTTTCGCAGTTGTTGCACAGTCGGACGACTGATAATATTTGGGGTCCAACACTGGAATACAAGTTTGTTCCTAAAAACAGAAATAAAGAAATATATTACACAAACAACTTAAGTGTATCATATAGTTCTTTTTTGCTATCCCCATTTCTCACACTCAACTACATTACCGAATTACAAATCTTACTTGTTTTGTCAAAATTACTTTAACCTGTTAACAGTGCAATCTAACTAAATGTAAAAAGTGGATTGCAAATATCCTACGAGAGAGAACAATGTCGGCATGTACAAACCTGGAGATCTGATTCCCTCATTTTGTTCATAAGGTAGTACATGGATGAAACTAATAGTGGTGTTTCACCGACATCACGTGATCGCGGTCTTTTTGGTTGTTAAACCTTTGCTGCATTGTTACACAGTAGTATCTATGGTTATGGTATCTATGGCGTGTGCTGTAAATACGATTACTGCGCGTGCGTTGTGCCCAGCATTACCGGGAAATCCCACTCCCATGACGTCACATGAAACACCTCTATAGATTAATGAAGAAATGACCCTTGAGCAGTAGTAGTGGAGAGTAGAGCCCTCTGTCCTCATCTAGTCTGGTAAATTGATTACCTAAAACTATTCGATAGTCCTATTGCCAATACCATTCCAAACGTATTCGCTTTTCTATTTGTGAAAATGTTGGAAGTTAAAGATGAAATAAAAAGCTAAGCACCTTAGTTCGGGATATTCCTCTGGCCACGTTACTGATTGGGGTAGTGCACTCTCAGTGCCGTCGAAAGAAGAAGATTCCGAAGTAAATTTTTGCTTCCCTGCAAATGGATAGATGGCAAAATTAAACGTATTAATGAAGACAAAATACTAATAGTGATATAATATGGAGCAATCCAAAGCAGAGTTAAACTCATCGACTGCAGATACAAAAGACATTATGCACTGACGTCATGCGACGTCGTTTTGGAGTTAAAACAATGAAGCACACTCCATGAACAACACAGACTTTGCACGCGCGTGTAGTAGACTTGCGCGCGGATCCGATCAGATAACAAATCAGCTGTCTGCTTTTTTGTTGGTGTAAATTGCAATGATACGCGTCTGCCTCAAAACAAGGGTAAACGTTCTGCTCTGTGACGTCATATGCATAAGGTCTATTGCATGAGCTGGTAGTACGAGCCACGATTGCGTACTATAAAAAAGCTGCCGCGTTAAAAGTAAAAGGTTAGGTTAAAATTATTCTTAACATATGGTACGCTTACGTTTTGAAATTAAATGACATTGTTCTTAAGGCTCGGCTACAAAAGCGGTAGCAGTACGCCGATCGGTATAGATCATGTTTTTTTTTTTCTTTTTTCAGTGAAAATTAGCAAAATATTACCAGATGAGACGAGGAACCAAATAACAATAGCTGCAGACCATACATCACTTCCAGACGTGTATTCATGCCTCAATAGGGCTTCAGGTGCAAAATCGTTTAAAGTACAGCTTGCCTAATAGAAAAAGGTAAGATGTTTACAACTAATGAAATTAAAAAGGAATCGAAAACATTTATAAAAAATTTGTCCCCTTCAATCCTTAGGTAAATTAATCAAGAAAAAATCGCTAAATATACAACTTACAAACCTGTGACTTTTTGATAATAACTCTTTTTGTTGCATCTTCAGATAGGCAAAAGTCATATAACTTGCACACTTCTCCACCGCTTATGGTAATCTTCTTTGCTGACAACCCCGGATGAAGAAACTATCATAACATACAGAAAATCATTTTCTTGTCACCGTAATAGAAATGATTATAACAGTTTGCAGGGATTTAAGTTTATTTTTGCTTGTGTTGGAACTAAACACAAGACTTTGTTATATAATGACAACGTGTCTTCACAAGTGTATTAAATGTGACTTCAACTCACCCCATACGCTTGAAGAAACTCAATTGCCTGTAAGATATGTATTATGTAAGTCAGGACATTCTTCGTAGCTAAAGGAACTCTGGGAGAAGACTTCAAACAGTCATTCAATGTTGTACAGTTGAGATATTCACTGAGCAGGTACAAGTGGTCTAAAATAAATAAATGAGCAAAACGTGATTGCCAAATTTATAACTAAGTAATTTCTGTAGTATTACACTTCACTTGAATGCGGGACCATCGGGAGGTATCTGACATTACGACACTGGAATATGTAACTCCAAGAGTTTGGCCTTTTCTTAGGTAAGTGTGGACGTTTAAACACAAACAAACTCCCTGAATATGAAAATGATTGGGAAAGGACTCTGGCTCTCTCCCAAGTCTCTAGCTCCAACGTCTCCGGAAAAGGACATTATACTTGTGGTTCTTGCATGGCAACGATATTGGGATCACTTGTTCAGGTTTTACGTTCCCTGACCCACTTCTTGTAAATGTATCGACTCTTAACAATACTTCAGAGAAAAGATAAGACCTGCCTTTATCGATGGAAATACCCTCAGTTTTCACAACGTGCTTCGATATAGGAATATCCACTAGTCGCTTAACAAACTCACTCCAATGGATATCTTTTCTGTCTAGCACCCTGTCTAAAGAGATAAAATCTATATTCCGAAGTATGATCGTAAAAAGGTTCTTCACTTTAATTTTTTACTCGAACAAACCTTATTACTGTCGATGTAATTTTGCATGGTTTATGACAGACTGATATGCAAATTTCATGATATTAGCAAGTTAACCAACTGATTCTTATTACAACAAACTTCAAACTTCTTGTCATTTTCATAGTACTAAAATTATCTGGTATTACTCTACCGTTAGATATATAGCAAACTTTCTTAAAACACATTGCACAAATTATGATTAGTGATAAAGAATTCCATGCTGAACATTGAATTCCTCTATTTTTTGTTAATCAGTAGTGTGTTTAAACATCATGGTTTGATTTGCCTGATTCGGTAAGATTCGTTTAAAAGAAAAGTTAAAATTTGCTGGTACACGTGACTAATGTTAACTACGTAAAGGGCGAAATCCGAAATCCGATCAGAATTTTTTAAATCGAAGCAATAGTTTTTTATTCAGACTTTGTTCGGAGGATGTCACGCTGTATCGATACCTGATCCTATACTGTCCTGCTACCATTATACAACTTCAATTAATCCGATTTTAGCAGCGAAAAACGCTGTCTGTCGATGTGACGTAACGTAATAGTTAGTTTACAATTCATTTTCGTAGTTCTATCATACAAATCATATATTTACACAGGATAACAAATTTTTGACGCTTTCCGACCAGGGATGGAGTAAATTTTGTACTAAAACTCACAAAACTCGGACGTAGTCCTCTCTGAAATCGCTCTAGTGTAAGCTGCGCTTAACACTAACGACAATTGAATAGTTACGGTTAATTAAGGTGATTACCTGTGACAGTAGAAATGATGACGCACTTTTGTTTTTGATTTGGAATGTTGACTGTTCCCATCCATCTTTTGAATGTATAACCCATTTTAATATCCATAACAAAACATAGATAGTGGGAGGGTATTATTCTCTTCTTTGTACTCGCCTCGGTCATATCAAGGTACGGTCCTGAGGATGTGATAAAGCATGTGTCAGATATTTCACTTTAGCGGATCGTATGTAAAACTAAGGTTATCAGATTAAATACAGTACAATAATGCAACGACCTTACCAAGGTGAAAATGGTATATCTTTCAGAGCTTAGAATGATACTGAAACCAGTCTAATTCGGGAGTCGAATTGATTGCATGCGTAACGTTTTATTTCATATTTTACCAAATCAATTATAGTAATTAGCATGTTAACTTTGCTTAGATATCGAAGTGACCTTCACGAGAAGATCCTCCTATTGACCACAGCCAAATACAAAAACATGTGACTAGAAATTATATGAAAGAAGCCTGGTAAATTTAAACGTTTGAGAGAGACTCAACCAACTTGCCGTCCCCTCTGAAAAACTCTTGGTTCTTAAAGACCCGGAAAAGTTGTGCTTGATACATGTCTCCTCGTATCATGTCTCCTCGTATCTGTAACATTCTCTCAAATGATTTTTTTTTCTTAAAAGGAACTGCCATTGAACATCTGATTACTTATCCGAATCTACAGATTTCGAACAATGCCCCCCTTTTTTAAAGTGTTACTTTAAGTACCAAGTTTTAATACCTAACCAATTTCAATTCATAAGTTACATTGCGGCTGCAAGTATCTCAACGATCCTGCAAAATATGTTAGTTTTCTCTGTTCTTGAATGGCTATGTTGAAAATGCATTAAGCGAATCAGGTTGTTTAGCTGTAGATGGGATATATAAAAGGTCATTATAAGCTATTACTTTTAGCAGACACCTTCGCTTTTGTACAGTGACCTTTGCTATAACGATAGCCCGACCCAAGTAGGAACAAAGAGCTTATTCCAATTTTTGTACGCCCTGCAAAGCCGTACGTGGCTCAGCAGTATATGTGATTCAAAAATTTGATTTTGGGTTCGGTTGGAGGGGGATACTATTGTATGTTAATGACAAGTTTGCTATCGGTACCTTTTTTTGCAGAAAAAATAGCTGAAAAAAATCCGAAACCGTATAGACTATAATTTATCCATCCAAAACAGTATCAACTTATTGTTTTGGTCTGACAAATCATTAAGAAGAGTTAAAAAGAACAGATTTAATCATTACTTGGACTTTTTTGCTTATTACGCTTTGTATTAAATATGTAACCTACAAAGTCGTAGGCTAGTTGATCAATACCGGTTATGTACTAACGAGACCTCTGCTACTCACCACCGGTATATTCTGGGACTTTGAAATATTCATGACCGGCTGCGTATCCTTTCGACAACCTTAAACTGTCAATGTTAAACAAATGGAATTGTTGTAGTAAGCTGACGTTTTTCCGCGACATGTTTAAATTTGCTCGTTAAAAAATAGAACTCAAAATCGCAAGTAACACTTACTTTTTACAATGATGGTACTCATGGCTAAGATCTGAAAACAGAAATTGTGTTAACAATAGGAAAATTTCAAGTTTCACCTTGAGAGTACGAGTAGTGTAGGCTGATTAAATCACTTGTTTTTATTCTAAATGACATGTATAAAAATATTTTCCTATGTAAGTGTATCCGTAAAATATCTCATATGGGGCATAGCCGGCACAGTGAAAATATTGAGAACTCGCAGAAAGTCCTCACCGCCAAGGCACACAAATAGCACAGTGGATACCGACTAGATTATATATTTTGATAATCGTGGGTGGACACCCACAACACGTGGGTGTGAGTGTAGCTTCCTTATCATGTAAAAGGTGATACGTTATTGTGAGACGGTCCATCCATTAATGATAAATTGTCTCATGTCTTTGGAAAGAAAGAGAAGAGGTTTCTGTATTACCGTGCAAGACAGGTATTTAAACTACACTGACTGTTGATTGCACTGACAAAAGTGTGGTAACCCCTTTTCAGATAGTGCTCTTGGCTATTGAAAAGAGTTATTTTTGGGAAAACAAGGAGCACATTTGCCTTATTTGCGATAAGTTTCCGAAAAAAAGATGAAGTTGAAAGCTTTTCCACTAGAAAAAAGGAAAAATTATTCAATCGAATGCTTGTCAAGACAGTTGGATACAACAAAAAATTCTTGGATGTGAAACATAAGTATATTTTAATCACCAAAATTTCTGTAGAATTTCAAAATTAGGTTGAGGTAAGCAGATGCACGGAAGTTTTCTATACGAATTTAACTCAAAACTTTACTAAAACTACAAATTAAAAAATAAGTGGCTAAGCTAGGTGGGGTCAAAGGGCAATTACGTCCCTCAGAAAGCTTTCAAAGCCTCTTTCAGAAATGTTTGTCGCCTTCAAATTTTAAACTCACATTGTTCCTTGCATACCCAATTCAGAAACCAATTTATAAACGGTCCAATCGTTTAACAAAGAATTTTCGACGCGCTTCGCGCGCATTCAATATGGATTTTGTCTCATTGTCATTGCTTTTTGTTAGAGAACTTCACATCAATTTTTTCATTTCTACTTTGTGTACGACAACTTGACTTGAAGTATTAATTCCAAAACCATTGTAATTCTCCCGATATCCACTCCCCTGCTTTATATCACTCCGAAAAATCGTCACTCTGAGTTATTGATTCAATTTAATTTAAAAGCAATAAAATATGACTTTGTGGCCCATTCATTGTTAATGTCACTTGTGTTCAGTTAATAGCTTCATTCTAATGGGCACGGTTTTGTAAATACCCCAGAGGATTCAGGGCTTTGCCACTGGAACCCATGGGACTCGCTGTTTCGTACCCTATCAGTAGGTTCGAATCTGGATTTCACCAGTTGGGAGAGGGGTACCTCTGCAGCCGCATATTTGCAGATTGTTATGAAAATTTCAAGTCAGCTTGTAATTTCCAATCATCTTCAGTCAGCTTATTTCAATCGCGCAGAATTACACAAGATGGTCTCAGGGTTTTCTAGAAATATACCAGAATGGTTGTAGAAGCCATTTTATGAAAACTCTTGTAGAGTCCTCCTAAAGACCTTCGTGTGGCTTCGCACGTTGTTTATTCTTTCCTGAATAAAGTGAATGTGTACTTCATATAACACTTCAACATGCTTAATTACGCAAAAATCTTCATCTGACACACCTAACGAAAATGGAAACTCTATAAACGTTGTTTGAACAAAGTTATTTTTTCTAGGACATCCATGATCATGTTAACATATGTTCTAGCCATAATAACATTGAGTTGATGTAGTAAGTATACCGTACCTGACCCTTAATATAAGTAAAATTATGTTTTGAAAGGTCCATAGGACTCTAAACTATTGCAGCATGCGACAACATTATACACCGAAGAATGAGATTTTCTTCAAATTTTGCTGATGGTCTGGATCATTTCTTCTTACACCCTTCCTCAAGAGAGCACTTAAACTACACGATAAACGCCAAAAAACTTTCAAAGCAAACTAAAGGCTCATGTAGATTTAGTATACAAATTATTATTGGACAAAAAATGACCCGTTGGAACTTTTTGTGATTTTCCTAGGCAAAAAAATTTTATAGTTACGCCAGAGTTAATAGACAAAAAACAAAAACAACCGAATGATGTGCTTTGATTTCACAGAATGTATTCATTTCACGGTATTCTTAACACTAAGTTTTTGCCATGCAACATGGAAATCTCGTGTTCTTCTCACAATAACGTGGATTTGCACATCAACGAGCTTGTTGTTTAAGATACAATTTCAGCTTTTTGTACTAATTTGTAGCTTGTTGGTGGTGACAGCAATGTTAAGCATGGGTTTGGAAATATTGTTCATTAAATTCCTTTCCAATATCTATTCTATCTAACTGAGACAAAACAATACCATGCGACATTTGCTACTAACCTCCAATACATTCAGGCATCATAAAGTAGTCTTGGTCGATTGTTGTCGAATATCCTGATAAGCTTAAGCTGCCCGAGAGAAATATTCAAAAATGCTTTTGATTGTTTTGTAGTTACTGATTTGGTTGTAGTTATTGAGCTGTTTCTTTACAATAGCAATATGTGTTATTCAAGAAATCTAAACGTTTAATGTTCAAAGTATTTGCTCTACTCACTTTTCAAAATCAAAACAGTGCTTGTTCAGATCTACAAAAACAAAATGTGTATGTCAATTTATTCAATGATAACATTTTTCAGTTTCTTTAACCTTGGCAGTGAAAGTAAATTCAACTTTTTCAATGCAATCTTTATCACTTCCACGATATGGACCGCAGTGAGAAATATATGATTGTAATGTACGTTTTGAACTGGAAGAAGTAATCTGCACGATATAGGCTACCATTCAACAGATTTTCTAATTATCTTATGAACAAAAATAAAAATATACCTTCACCTTTTTTGGCATCAGAGGGCTGTACCGATGATATTGCGTACAAACTGTCACTTGATGCATAACAAACAATTTCCTCTTTACTATTATAAAAAGTAGTAAAACGTGCTAGTCATGATTTATTGTGAAAAATTTTAAAAACACATGAGAAGCTCTTGCTGCTCAGAAGACAATGGCTATAAGGTTTGACATTATTTCATATTTCTGTTGTCAGACTGATGTTTTGAATTAACTTTTACTGTAGCCGTTGTAGTGGTAAAATAGGTTTATGTTAATATATCACCTTGTTAAGTTGGTAGGTTCTGGAAATAAAAAAGAGCAGAGAAAATATAATAATATGGCTTTCGTGACTACAGCATGTTAGGGTCTCCTATAAAATCCATTTGAAAGTTTGCCACAACAAATAGAGACCATTGGAATCTTCGAGTCTAAAGCAAACAAAGGCATATAGCGTACATTTGATATTGGCTGGTTTAGAATGTTGTCCTTTTCAATGAACTTTTACTAGTTAATTAGTTAATCCTTGTTTCAGAAAGCATTAGACAGTCTGGAAGATTCTCCCTTTAAGGAAAAACATAAGTGTTCCCCAATGTGGGAAAATTTATGCCACATATTGTATAGGCTTGGTGGCCTAACAAAGATAATGATTGGCAAGAACGAAGACCACTCAAAACCTTTTTTTCTTAAAAACAACGTAATGAACCACTGATTAGGACGTGGCTTTTCGGTAGTTATGACGATACAGTAAAAGATATACATTCAATTCCATTACATGATACCGATAAATTGTGCAAGGAGATTCAAACACCCATTCGTCACTGACGATATACACAAAGAAGGCGCAAAGGCGTAAAAAAGGCAAAATGGCCTCGCCCATCAGCAAATTTCTCCTGATCTGGGAAAGACTACAATCTCCCAAAATGGAAAATCTCCCGAACTTTTAACCTTACAACAGGTAAACACTAAATTTGTATTGTATAAGACTTACCCAAAAATGAAACAATTTCCGTAAAATTGCATGATATAACAAAATTTAGCCAATAACTTATGCAATTTTAAACTGAATATACAGCAGCAGGAATTTGAACCCGTGTACAGGTTGCTGCCGCACAACATGGAATACGCTGCAGCATCAACTGTTCCCTTAAACTTAAACAATTAATGACTGGCTGTATCCTGGATCCTCATATTCTCTTTACCAACATTATCCTTCAACATTATTATCAATAACCCCGCTAATAAGTTCAACAAAAAGACTGGTTTTAAAACTCTCTGGGAGCCTAATTATGATGCTTCCTCGGATAAGCCGGTAATCCTGAATGACCTATCTATTGAGCCCACAATAGGTTTGTTGTCGACTGCCTGAGGTAGACTAGAAGTCAAAATAGTAATGAAATGTGGTATTCATGTTAGTTTCTTTTTTCCATGAATCCATATTTTACCTGCAGTTGTAACTGTCACGCATTCTGACGACCGGCGAAAAGCCTCCTTGCAATTATCTCTGTTGCGCTCCTTTCTAGGTTAATGAAACATAATTCAGGCTTTACATCGAGTGACTTACAATTGAAACTTTAAAGTCAAATGTAGCATTGCCTTTGAAGGGCAACCACTCTCACACACTTCGTCACAGGGCCGCCTAATGGATCTTTTAATGGGTTATTGCAAAAAAATTACAATAGTGACATACTAGTACAAACACAAGCCAAGATAGATTGCCTAGAATTTTGAAGACGTTTGATTTCAGTTTTGGTTGAGAACTGTTGTTTAAAGTGTGGCAAGGGTGACTCTCTCTAATATGTACAATTTTTATTATCTATTGTCTTTCATTTCAAGGTAATGAACATGATGCACATCACAAACACCAATTTTTAAGTGAGGGTGAATTCATTTAACAAGTATGGTTGTAGAAATGTTTGATGAAAAAATATCCGATACCACAACCAATATTGTCATTTAGCTGCACATGTGTCTTGTTTTTCAAATATATGCGCAAAATAAGTAATTTAATTCGCGTGAAACACGACATTGTAAATTCTTTTTAATCTTTTGGACATTTTTTCCCTTGTTTATACATTTTAAAAGAAAAGTTTCATTAGCCAACAAAAAAGGCTTCTTTGCAACATGTTGTATATCATCAAATACTCACAAGTGCTTTGTTACCCATATTTTTCAGCACTGAAAATAAGGTTCGCAAGGATAGTTTCCTCCAAGAGATTCCTCTCATTATATTCTGAATTTTTCACCTTTAACATAACTTTTACCCTTACCGAGGACAAGCATCCCCTAAAATTCAGAACTTCCTTTAGTTTTCTCTTCGCCACAATGCTGATTCTCTAATACAAAGCTAATCCATTTTGATCGAAGTTAAACTACAAATTGAATTGCTCGTCTTACTACATCTAGCCTTTATGGATAAGTCACAGTTAGTTTATATGTCTAAAAAGTTAATTGGTATTACAAATAGTTAGTATCATTCAATTAAGTGAAGATTCAATTACTAGAAAAGTGACTTATATTATATCTTCAACAAGATGTGGAAAACTGATATCATTATTGGTAGTTGAATATTTTAGTTCTTCGGTCCTCTTCACACTCCCAATAAAATTAGCTGTGTGCCTGTTAAGGTGTACAAACCGAATCCTTATATATTTCTACTTGTTTGCTATTATGGATGATTGTCTTTTCAATTAGAATTAGATCAGAGTTCAAAAAAGCAATCACTATCGTGCTGCGTCTTAAAGGTTTGTG
>WURT03041970.1:22464-33706 GCA_009936505.3 Holothuria glaberrima
ATGATTGTCTTTTCAATTAGAATTAGATCAGAGTTCAAAAAAGCAATCACTATCGTGCTGCGTCTTAAAGGTTTGTGTTAAACAAAAATATCACTTTAGATATAATTATTTACAGGTTTAGTACATGCAATCTTCCTTGAAAATAAGCGCTGCCGATAAAATATTTTACAATGGTACTTTTGAGGATTATACGCGGCAGTATGTTAAAGAACATAATTACTTCTTGAATACTGCCTTATTGCCTATCTTCAAACAAATGGATAGTTCTTTTAAGTCTAAAAGCAGAGAAGGCACTTCAAATAATCAATTGCACTGGTTCAGCACTCATCTTTAAAGCTAATTCAGAGTTAATAAGATCATGTTGAAGTTTAATATACACCCACTCTTTAACAATGCTCGATTGCACAATAGTTTTGTGACGTATTTTTTCTAAAATTAACATTTATCAATATATTTTAAGGGGCAATGCAGTCACTCCAGTCTAAATTAATATATCCTGGTACCCTTATTGAAGAATGGCGCCTTTCAATCATGTAAAAAATGTGTTCGTTACCTATCTATTCAATTCCTACTCAATAACTAATGGGCTTACCCATATGTTTATTCACAAATAAAATAAAATAAAAGATACTTTCTAAGGAAATAAGAAGCGATTTGAAAGATTTAACCGATTTTTGAAAATAAATTTTGGAGTGACTGCTAAATTCCCTTTTACTTGTTTGAAAACATATCGTGAGGCGAGAGGTAGAATACCTAAGTCACTATATTGCAACGGAAATGGGAAGATATTTTTATTCAATGAACTTGGAAAGAAAGAAGGCCAAAGATTGCAATTTGGGTGGCACACAGTGTTACATCACAAACTATAGGGCGATTTTATATTTTCATTTGAGTGAACAAACTTTAACAGCTCACAAGCACAGTATATCATATAAAGATTGGATTCACGTTTTAATTTTTGTAATGTAGACTACTGCAATCTTAGACGTAAGACACACTGTTACGACCAAAAGCTTACCCAGACTTGAGACAGCCTTTCTCTGGGGAGAAACGAAGGTATATTAATACCAAGTGCAATTTTCCTTCACTGAGTTGCTTGTTTTTGGAACAAAGAGTTGACTTGTTTACAAAAATGTTAAATGTAAAACTTTCAGTCGTAGTATAAAAACACCTACCCTGATAAAATGTCCATATCTTAAAAAGAGACAATAAATATAAAAAACGAAATGAAAACACCATACCCACAATCCCCTTCAAAATGCATTGAAAAATTGGCTACTCAACGGAACAAATGGCCGATGACAAGTAAATTGGGAACTGCAGAAGTTTTTGTTAATAATACAAATTTCAAAGGATTCAGGAAATGTTTCTTGCGGTGGGCTTATTATTAGTTTGTTGCTCCCCAGAGTAGTTTTAACGCTGGTATGCACTTATTCTCTAATTAACTTGAAGTAACAGCTGCTTTCTAGAAAATAGAATGATTATACTTCAAACGGGAAATAAGGTGGTAAAGATTTTGCCGATACGTAGGATAACCCTGAAAAGCTAAAAAATACTCGGCATATACACAAGAAATAGGTACTTTTGCAAATGGTATTAGACATCTCAAATATGATCAAACTTTGTAAAGCTACAGTGAAAAGTAGAATGTGTTGAAGAATTCCTAAGGAGCTTACATTAGATCAGCAAAAATGTATATGTTGGCGTGTGTTACGAAATGTCAATTGTGTCTGAAAGACTTTAGTAACAGTATGCTGCACGGTCGTCTTCAACGTTCAGTGAATGGTAGCACATAATGTTACTAACGGCGTTCCAAGAAGTCCATCTCCGACCCTGCTTAAAAGAAACCTTCTCAGAACAGCTACAATTGACTTTTTAAACTTCCGCTAATTACTATAGAGCCTCCGTCTGACTTCTAAAACTTTACACTAATATCAAGAATAGCTACAAAAGGAACTGATTACGTCATTATTCCAATTCGAGATGAATTTCGGAATGACCCTTCTTTACACTGTACCGGGAGAGTTTGACATACATCTGTTTTAAAAAAGCTGTTTATTTTATTATGCATCCGTACATCAACTTGCAACAAGAGACCTTGTAAAAGAACGAGGAATAGATAGATTCTGCGGAAGTTAGGAGTTCCTAAAGGCCTTAACAAGTACACACAAGGCTCGAACTTACACTGTTTTTAGAGAGATCGCCAACATGTTCAGACATCCAAAATAAAACGTTCTGCCCACTAACTGCTTCATAACGCTTACAGTGTATACCGGATTTGCGAGAAGCCTTCTGCTAAAGCGGAACGAGTGCCACTCTACTCGCCCAGCCAGTCTGAAGATATGTACACAGGGTACGGCAATTACAAACCTAGCTTAATTTAATATATTTCGTAAGATTTGAAGAAAGATGTAAAAGAATAAGCTATTCAGACTTTATAACTCGTTTTTCTGTTTGTGTGTTATATCGAGCAGGAACAATAATGTGACTTATAGTTCACGTATGTATATCCATCGACTTAGCCAGACGTGAGAAGTCTAGAGACTCAGTCTCACTTGTTGTGTATGAAATGCCCCTATTACACACTCAGGTGGGATCACAGAAGCTGTGAAAACAGTTTTCTGAACTATTCCTCGAATACAAAGTGTTTATGTTTTGTCTTGTTTACCGTGATATGTTTATTTCCTAATATTGGTGGGTTGTGAATTCCTTTCTAAGCTGCGCAACATCGCATTAATACGCAATTTGAAAAGCCGAGCCTAGCAATTTTTGTCCTTCCCATTTACCATCCTGCATAAATATTACGGTTCCCCTTTGTCAGTTAATGCGTTGGATATATCTAGCGTTTGATTCGTTTCAGTCCAGTGATATGAACTACGCATGATGTTTTCGTTTCAAATTGAAGTCTCTGAAAATTTAAGTTCCTTGTTACAGCTATAATTAATTTATTGATTTGAAATCAGTTTTCTGCTCATGAGACATGTAATCCGGTTATTTCTTTCATCGTTTATCTTGTAAAAGTTAAAATTATAAAAACATACATACTACTTTTCATTAATCTTCCAAGTAGGACTGTGAGAGATATAACACCGACCAGTGAACAGATTACTAATGCTGCTATTTTAGAAGACTTCCTGCCTAGATAGTCTGTAAATTAAAACATATTGTAAAATGTATGGTCAGGCAAGTTAATAACTTTTTTTCAGTTAAAGAAGAAAATCAAAGGAAGAATTGTCCTTTGCTGGAACGCTAATCTACGTAACCATTTGCTCTCGTAAGAAACTTTTATATAGTGCAATCGCAGTCGTGAAACTATCTTTATCAGAATAAGACATTCGTTCGTGTCTATAAAATGTCCAATAAAGCAGTCGAAGGTACAACAAAATATCATTCGATTTCCTCACCTTGTATCTCAATCATAATGGTTATCATTGTCTTGTTGTGATTGCCGTTGATTTTACCGTTGCTCGTGAGACAGGATATATTCATTCTGGGCTTTTTGCTTGGAATGTCCAGCACAGCTATGGAATTGTACGTGTGCTGCTCCTTATTTTCTGAAGTAGAGTAGGAGACCTTTGACGAGTGCGCTACCTCGTTGTCAATTACCCATGTCAGGTTAGCTGGAGGTCTTGCTCCCACAGCATAGCAATACGCAACCACATCCTCTCTCAGTGCGACCAAGGCATCACTTGTGTAATTCCGACCATTGACCCCAACAGTCAAAAGAGGGAAAGCTTTCATGGGAAAAACAGAAAGCGAAAAAGAAAAAGAAAACAAAATACTCAATACTTTGGTACAAAAATATGCATGCATACTGAGTACTTCCAACTGGAGCGAAAATACCTTGAAATGTTCTTATTTTTTAATTATATTAGCTCCTCATGCAAGTTGTAAAACTTTTTATTGTACTTTACCCCTTTTCAGTCAAAGGTAAAATCGTTTCAATTTTTTAAAAACATGAAATATTTTTAACTGGAGATTTTAGAAAAAGGGAACGTTTTGTGGTAGAGTTTTAAATACTACGCTAAATAATAAAAAGCAATATAAAATCTTTATCAACATCCTTAAGGCGTGTGAGAAATAATTATTAGCAAAATGGCATGAATAAGGTAGTATGATGCCACTAAAACCAGGCCGTTGTTACCTTTTAGCCATTTAGTCAGCTTTGCGAAGTAAAACAATTAAATAACACCGTAGGATAAAGATGAATGTGAGTACATAATTTTGGTAGTAAAGACATAATTCTACATAAAAAACTTACAAACCTTTCACGTGTAAACAGTATTTTTCTTGCACGGTGTAATTTCTTGTACACTCGTAGTAGCCTTCATTATCAATAGACACAGACTTAAAATAAAGAGAATAATTCTGATATAGCACAGCTCTTTCCGGAAACGGCTTTTTAACTACAAATTGGTTAAGGTATAAGAGGTGGTCGTGGAACTTCCACTGATTTCCGCTTTCCGATGTCCCATTGCAGTGAAGGAGCACAGGCTGCATATAGAGTACTTGAGTGATTTTGCAGGAGGACGGAGGAAGATGTGTATTAAAAACTTGAGCATGAATGTAATGGAAAAAGATATGAAACGCTAACAAGATTAAATGTCCCATGTTATAAAATGTGGACACATAATCCGATCCAAAACTTCTTGTCATCGCTTCTTGTTAGATGGCTAGCATACTGAGTTTCTTGTCATGGATTGAGATTAATGACTTTCCTCTCATAGACCCAACAAAAGTTTTTGCTAAAGTTTAATACAAAATGATATAGTAACAAATTTTAACAAAGGCTATCAAAAGAGATAAGTGATTCAATTTGATCGTTAAACTTAATCGGGCACAAACTTTCATTTTCTATGTCAGGAAAAATACAAGCCTATAATCGATTTCCTTTTGTCGTAAGGGTTAGTTTTTCTAAAGTGATGCACATTGAGGTACTTATTCTAAAGCCTTCTTATAAAAGTAAACAGTTAGTTATTATTTTTATTTTCCTCCTTGAGAAAGTATTAAATCCACGCAAGCTCTTTTCACTACATTTACCCATTGGTTACGTGATTGTTATTCAATGGGATCATCTTTAACCATACCAGGAAATTATTAACGTGAAAAAACTTCCTCTTTAGGAAAGAATTAACCAGTTCTAAGCACCTTTCTTTACAAGAAACAAATTGTGTGACTCTGATTTTTAACCGAGGTTGGTACTAATATTACTCCACAGACTATCGACTATCAACGGGTTCCTCAAATTATCCGAATGATTCAAGGCTAAGAAAAGTCTGCTCTCTTTTTATGCCAATGGCGCCGACACGGGGAAGGCATGGGGGCGCATGCTCCCCCTCCCCATCGATTTCCAAAAATTTCGGAAAATTTTTAAAATAAACTCAAACGACTTTTAAGCGATGGAGTTCTGTAGGGGATAGGAATTCTTCCAAGTTCTTCGTCAACTATCCAAATTTTCCCTCGCTTCCGTGTTATTGCTGTGTTAATTATCAATACCTTTTTTTAACATGTTCACATTCATAGGCATACGGAAGCCGAGAAGTTCGAGGTGCTGAGAAAACGCCCTTGATTTCACTGTGACACCACTCTAACATATGATGTGTACATAGCTATCCAGAACAGAAGAGGGGGTACCTCAAGAACGTTTTATTGTAGCATGAAAGTCATGAGTCTTAATGTTAATCGTAACCGGACAAATACCCCCACAAATACTCCGGACGGATAGCCCCTGAACAATATCCCCTGGTCTATTACCCCCAGTCAATAATCCCGGAATGATTACCTTCCGGACAAATACCAAGCCGGACATTTACCCAATGACAACTACCCTCTCGGACGAATACCCCAAATTAAATACCCCCTGCGAATTCTCACTGGACAGATGCCATCAAATAGAGGAGACTGATGCAGCAACGAATACGCAAGCCTTTTTTCGAACTTTGTTGCCTACGGGTCTCAACCTATACCCGGGGCCCTCGGGAAACTGAGAGAGCATCTTCACAGTTGGTACAATTGACACAATTGGGTTAGGGCGCCGGTCAAACTGACACCACTAGGGTGGTTGTGTACACTGGCCCTTGTAACCCCCTCCTTCCGACTTTTTAAAAGATCCCGAAAACGGGTTTTTCAAATATAAGCCCAAAATTGAATAGGGTTGGACAACAGGTCCGGGGAAAGATAGGTGGGGACGGCGGTTGAAGAAGCCATTTTAAGCCATTTTACGACGGAATGAACAGAGGGGAGGGTGGGGCAAGCATAACCGCGGTCCATCCCTGTAGTTAAGTGTGCCATCACAATCCACACCCCCTTCTCCTCGTCAAAAAGTCAGCCGACAATCCATTTTCGGGTTCCATTGTATCATGGAGCGCTGGGCTATCAGTCAAAATCGGTTACGTTATAACCCGTTATACCAGGAAAATTGCCTGTCAGGTTTTCATAACAGTATGTACGACAGTATGAAATATTAGAAAAAAAGAGGCTTGAGATCACGTTGTCGCTATGATTCAAAAGAAAATCTATTCTCTTTGTCTAGTCATTTTTTTGCACTAAGAATGAAGATAACCTAAGAAATCAATGTAATTTTGCCTAGTTATAATAATTATGCATGCCAATTATACAAAATTTGATAGTAAGTGCTAAATTGCCCACAGCTTGCCAACAAATTGTCCACAATTCCCACAAATCGCCCACCATGTAGAATAAAATTTCCTTGTAATATTTTTCACAAAGGCTGGTAGCGTCAAGCCCTTACCCGGGATTTTTCGTGGGGTGCCCCCTTCACATTTGAAAGATTTGTACTGTACAAAAGTGTGCTTAGGTGCAAAATTGTGCAATATTTTGCCATTCTTAGGCAAGACTAAACTTACATCATTGGCGCCGTAAGGAATCCCGAATGGGGGGGGGTCCAAATTCATAAAGATGCGATTTTTACACAATCAGCATTGCCAGTGTATTTTTATTTTGAAGTACCCAAAACTACCCCTCACCTCACCCCACCCCCTACAAAAATATGTTTCAGAAAGTCCTCGCTTCTTCACGCCTCCATTTTGAGGTTCAATTCCCATCTCGAGCCTGACAGTCAAAATCTGTAATGTAGTTGGTGGTGGTTTTGCAATTTCCGGTGTAGACCAACAGCCGTACTGCAGTTACTGATTTCCTTGTAGTGATGGTAAGCAATTGATCCAGGTTGATTGTGTTCATTGGTTAGGTTCGACCAGGCTGTCCTCCAAGTCGCTACCCACTCTCTCAGCATCCCGGAAACAGGCAGAAGGCTGAGAGTTGACTCAGTTGACTCACGTCTGTCGGATGGGGGCATTAAATGACGGCCATGGGGGCAAGATCGGAATGTAATAGTTACAAACCCTGCCTCGTTGTACTCTGAGCACAGCATGAAACTACTTTCAACAAGGAAGAAAAAATCACGCTCGAGACAAGTCGACAAGGAGCCCGGCTTAAAAACATAAAATTAGTACACACGCAAATCTGGTATAAATGCAAATTTTACGCACACGTTCGGTATACAAAAAAGTACAGGCGTGACGACGCACCAATAGAACAAAAATTGATCACGTGCTATTAATCTTCCTAGGTAAAATGTTACGTTATTTACAATGTTATAATTTGATCTTTGTTGCTACAGAAAACCTATACTATTTAAGCTTATAAGCCGGAAAGTACCGATAAGTCCTTCTGATTGGGGATAAGTAATCCCCGTACTAAAGAAAAACATGGTTTTTAGCTTTCACGTTTAAGAGGATGTTTGAAGTGAGTCAATTCTGTTCAGAATAAGCGGAGCGCGACTATTGGTTCCGGCGAAGCGTAGAAATCTTCCCCAAACATCATGACAACTGCATTGAAGGAAATGGCACTAGTGTTCCCAGACCTGCCTGGTCTATGCTGTTTCACCGGCTAAAAATTCCGCCTGGCCGCTGAGTTCGCTGGGTTGATGGGCTCGGGGAAGGCGTATTCTTGTACAGTTCGGGTAGTAACCGGGGTATGCAGGGTGTCTTTGCGCCGGGTGGAGGTTTCCTTTCCGGAGGTCATTGCCGGGGGGTTATTTGTACAGAATGTACTTATACTCGGGGTTATTTGTCCTTGGAGTCTATTTCAGGGGTAAATTATCCGGGGTACAATTATCCTTGCAGGTATTCGTCCTCGGGGGTTTTTGTCCAGTGGCTAGTTGTCCGGGCGATATTTGACCGGGTGGTATAAGACCGTGGTGGATATCCGGGTGGGTATTTGTCCAGAGGGTACTCTTCCGGGGATAGTTGTCCGGCAACCGTGTTAATATAGAACAGAGCGGTCTGGACAAGAATGATGCATTTTTGCTTCTCTTGAGAAATACAGGTAAAAGTGCTTTTCCTCAAAGGCTTATAAAAATTATACGAAGTAATGAAAACAAGCGAAATATACAGAGCAGACCTAAGCTGGCCTTTTTGCTCATGCACCCGTTTTTTAGAGTAATAATGCTAACAAATACAGTTTGGTCCTTGCAAAATAATTGAAATTAATCAGGTTAGAATAGACCCAGCTAGGCTATATGCTGACCGTAACCTAGGCAATATAAGATAGATCTGAAGACTTACTGTGTGCAGGTCCAATGAATTATTTCAGGGGCATATTCATGAGAGTGTTGGGGCGTGTGCTCCCTACGTTGATGAAAGAATGAAAAGGAAGAAAGAATAAAAATAACGAAAAGGGGAAATATAAAACCCTGTCATTGAAGGGAAAGCCTGTTCTTCAATATTATAAGCGCTTATGTGACCTTTAATCGTTATTGTAAATTTTACCAAATCCGGGAATATTTTACATAGACAACGTGCATGTCTCGAGGCTCAACTTGGTATAGCTTTGTCTTGAACGAAGTTTCAAATTGACACTCAAGAGATGTAAAATGCGCTAGGTACAACCTCCCCGTCATTGTGGTTGGCAAGTCATTCAATATTAAAAGACATGTATCCATGGTGTAAGAGCCCCCCCCCCCACACACACACTCACACTCACAAAAGAAAAGAAACGAAAACAAGGAAGCAAACAGAAACAAGAGAAGGTTAGGAAGAAATGAAAATAGGGAAACGAAAAATGTGCAAACATTTGAACGGTTTGTCGTTAGCATTTACATGTCCATCTTATATATTAACCGAACGATCGTGAAAAATATAACAACGTTACTATAAAACAAAGAAAAAAATCAAGATGAATTTCGTGTTTATGAAAGTATGAAAGGTCAGTGACTCAGGCACTTGTTCCATACATTTTGGAACAAACATTTCGAGTGCAAACCAAAGACTGTAGTTAACTGGCCTTTCGAGGATGCTTCAGTTCGGAGCGTAACCGACTTTGTAGGCACCCAAAAGCGTTATATAAGAAGCTTTCTGTAGGGAGTAGGATGTGGCCCTTAGAATGTCGCCCTCTCTCCAATACCCGCCTGTATTGAGTGAGTAGTGAGGTTGTACGCAGTGTAGTGAGTGTACCTTGAGTCGGTCTCTGCGTACTAATACATTACGTTAACACCTTGGACAGTTCCAATTCTTCCATCTAAAACCACTGTCACACTCTACGCCGACGGGACGGCGCTCACAGAGCGGTTTAATATTTGTCAAACCGCATTAAAATCGCCGAAAGCTGTCTGGAAATTTCTAAAAATATCCAACAACGGAGATTTTAGTACTCTCCCATCGCTCTCACTGCGCTTCCAATGCGCACCGCTGCAACTCACCGCGCTTCCATCTCGTCCAGTGTTGAAAACAAAAACAATTTGTTCACCCAAACTTTCAAAAATTCAAATGATGCAACATGCCTTACTCCTGTAAAGCATAATAATTTGAGGAGAAGAAGCTATTGCTAGAGTTTATTGGCGAAACTGAAGGTTTAATCATGATTTAGGTATTTTCTTTATATGCTATGTTAGTGCATTTAAACGCAATATTTTCCTTTGAGGAAATGCAGAGATGGTTCCCCTTTTAAAAGGTATAAACTGCATCTCAAAAGCTTTTGGCGTTTTGAAGATACGATATTAATTTAAAAAAATCCATTTCTTTCTCAAAATAAAGTGCATTACGATTAATCTGTGATGATATTGACGCCGCTGTAAAGAGTATTTAGCAACTTTGTTATTTATTCCCTACAAATGGTGTAGTTTTATGTTAATTCTACATGGAAAGATATCCAAGCATTCCAACACCATCACATTTCAAGGATAAACAGGACATTCAGTTATAGAGGAAAACAAAAGGGATCTTAGGCAATGTGACCATTTCACATAACATTCTGTGACCGACTGGAGGTATTTTTTTCGACAAAAATAAGCACCCTCTAAATGAGATATGTCGGACTAGGAAAAGTGTTGCTACGGGATTCGAACTGCATGGACTGAATTTTTTTTCTTTCACATGAGACCCTTGTAGAAAGCTCCTAAAATATGCCTTTAGAGCATCTCACGAATTGTAATTGATACAAAAAAGTATTAAATATATCTGTGATGTTTTATGTCAACAATCTTTCCAGCCTCTATTCTACTTGGTATGCATTGCTTTCTCTTATTCTCACAGCAATTCTGAATCAAATACGCTATGTCTAATTACACACTGAAAAGTGGAGACGAGTCTCCACGTTATTAATCAATTCTATGTAAGTATTCTATGTATGTAAATAACCGATAACGTATTACCATTTGACCGATAATGTGGAAAAAGTTACTACATTAACAGTCAATTTTTACTACATTATCGGTTAGTGATATATCAACAGTCAATTTTTACTACATTATCGATTAGTGATACATCCTCGGTCAATTTTTTCTACATTATCGGTTGATGATACATTATCGGTCAATTAATACATTACCAGTTGTAACACCTTGTTTGCTTCCATTTATAGAATTACATTTTATTTAGCATATGTTTTCTTTCTCATCCCCTGAAGCTACTGCAAGTCTAGTTTCGTCTTAAAGAAGAACGTTGATTAAATGTTTCGAAATAAATACAAAAAAATATATATTATTTGGGTGCATCAAATCCAAAACATATTTAAGAATGCATCGGCTATTAAACGAAATGGTTCAAATATTTATTGCGGTTTGTAAATGAAGTTCCTACCAGCCGTCTAAGATACGTCTACACCGTGTGACCGGTCATTAAGTGGGCGTGCTTCCATGTCAATAGCATTCTAAAAGTAAAAAAATATATAAATGAGTTTCAATGATGTCAATATTTTTACGACTTTGTGTCACTTAGGGTATATA
>WURT03041971.1:0-14716 GCA_009936505.3 Holothuria glaberrima
GTCCCCAACGGCGACTAGTCTCCCCGACGGTTTACCTGTTTTTGCTCTCAAGAGGACAATTTCTCTAATAAGAACCCCGAAATTTTGGCGCGCTGTAGAGCCACTCCAGTTTCTTCAATAGTCACATTCAACATAGCTAGATAGCATACGTCCTGTCAACCGTCCTAAGTAACATGTAGGCAGAGTACACAGGTTATGTAGAGGTCGTTGATTTCATCTCATATCGCAAACCCTAGTTGCTGTTCTCTAGTGTGTCATGTTGTACGGTCAGTTGATGGGCGACTCACGGAGCAAAGTTTGGCTATTTCATCGGGTAGTCCAGTAGTCAGGCGGCTTACCTAAACCAATAGTGCACTTTCCCTTAAAAGCATAAAACTTTGCACATGGCCTGAATATCACAATATAAGCAATTTTAGTCCAGGGGCCACCGGAAATTGCACCCGGTATGGCGGTCATCTTGGATTTCAAAATGGCCGCCCTTGTGGATCTATTTTGTTGAATATCACGTTCCTAAAAATATTTTTGAGGCATATTTTTACGACAAAAATTTCCAAAATGAATTTTTCAGACTGTTTTGGTGAGATTTAGGTTAAACAAGATGAAGGAAAAACAAAATGGCCGCCAAACTAAATTAAACATTTCCAAAAATTGTGCAAAAACATTGCAAATTTCCACAGTCCTATATCGAAATGATGCAAATTAATGTTTTAAATTAAAGTTGAACTTTACAATCCTTGGCATAAGAGTACTTGCCAGCCAATATAGCGGAAAAGCACCGAAGAAGTAAAAATAATACAGTAAAAATTCCCCACAAAAATAAGAAAATAATTAAAAAAATACAAAAAAATCCTAAAAACAATCATTAAAAATATATTTCGATTGAAAACCCTCCAAATCTGTACAGAAGATTGTGCATATAATTTAAAGCATGATTTTAAATATTTTATGCAGGACCTCATACTAACCAAGGTGGCGGAAACAAGAAAATGGCCGCCAATAGAATGATCATGATATATTAAAATAATATGAGAAATATTCATTCAAATACTTTTGACATAGTTGCCTTAAATTTCTGGCCAGATTTTATGACAAATAATCCAAAATTATTTTTCGAAATATTTTTTTTGGAATAAAGTTACACCAAGATGGCGGAAAAGCAAAATGGCCGCCAATGCAATAATTATGTCAATATATCATAATAATAGAGTTTCGGGTCGCTGTCCCCGTCGGGAACCTGCCCCCGTCGGGCAAATTCTGGAGCCACCCCTGATGTATAAATTAAAGTCTCTAGGCCTCTCAGTCTTCGACGGTTTGAAAGTCCGACACTTAACAGCTTAATGCACAAACAATCGGTACATAGGGTACCATACCACCGCAATAATCAGTAGTGTCACAGTCGTACACTTTTGTTGCACCCAATCGCATCTGAGGGCATTCAGTTATAGAAAAGTTTTCCAAAGGGGAGGGTCACATCCTCCCCTTAGACCCCTCCCCATATTACTGTACCACCAGTTTGACCCCTCCCAAACAAAGGCCTTTGATCCGCCAGTGCTGAGGGTATGCTTTGCTTCGGGTTTATCGATGAATGCTCGTTAAATCTGCAGTGTCTAAGTATGTAATTATGTATATTATGATTGAAATGTTTGAATGCAGGCTTTAATCGCCCAAAGATACATTCACAGCAACGCCCCTAATATCGTGATTGACAGAAAGGCAGCAATTTGTACTATATAAGTCTACTTTTACATTCATCTATGTATTAGGTCAATAACATGTTCATATTAGATAGACGTATGTTGCACAGGAAAGTGGCTTTAAAAAGAGGTAACACACTCAGAATCTCAAAATCACAAAGAGGTGACTTGAAGAGATGTGAGAACATTGTTTGGAAATGCTTTACAAGCTACTGGGTTAGGGATGTACTCTTAGGCTATTCATCATCCATAATATTTTAATCGAATGATTGAATATGTCAAATTTAGCAACTATAAATTCAGTCTCACAAATTCAAAGAAACAACTCTCAAGGTCAAGCGAATGAATCGAGGAAACCTTCCCACCGTAAAATTTTAGTTTACGTAATGAAGTACAACATTTCCCCAATTTTGAACGTGCTCTTTGGGTACATCATGATTAACAATCAGTTTAACATATCCCAGAATATAACACTTGGAACTTTGGACATTATCATAGATGGATTTGTAAATTTCAAAGTTTAAGACAGCAGAAATTCTGCATAGAGTAGATATAGGTTGGTCTGTGGTGTATGCATTATCAACGCTGTATACAACATCCAGCCCTATAACATCCTTTGACAGTTGAGCATGGAGCTGTAAGCTCCCTGTTTTAAATCATCACAAGTGTGGGACAGATTTTTGAAGTATCGTGACAGATTTCCGGATTCGGACGTTGGAAAATTATTGCGCTACCTTTTAGTGTCATTCACGGCTTAAGCGAAACCACCAAATAACCACTGCCAGACAGAGATTTCGGAGAAGGGCCTGTGTCTACCTTTAAACACGCTACTGCCGCTAGGGCCTTTGCCGTGAACAAGGATAAGAAGTTGCTGCCGGACGCAAAATTATTGTAGTAACCAGGACTGCAGTTAACACCTTTTTTTCTTATTTAAATTTTGGGCTCCTCGAACATCCCGCCGGCCATCTTAATGCCTCCCGTCGCGAACTGCAAATGACCAACCAGCCGCCATTTGAGAACCCAGGCTGTAAAGGAAAAAGGAGTAATTGGTGCAAATCGGAGGGCTGAAAACGGAGGCAGAAGGACTGATTGTGGCATTACAGGATCAAGTCCCTGTCGTTAGGGCATACATGCACCGAATTATGGAAGATGGAACGAGCTGTACACGCAGACTCCGTGGAAAGTTCGAAGAAACAGTGGGACATATCGTCTCTGGTTTTCCCTAACAGGCATACACCTACGAGCGTAACACGGTAGCTGCTCATTTACTGGGTAATCTGCACACCTCAATATCCAGAGTGTGGCAGACAAGTGTTTCCAACATCAACCACCGACAGTAGTCAGGTTATGGAAGGCAATAATGTGACTGTCACGTAGGATCAATCCACTTTGACAGAAAAGTGAGAACTGTTTTCCAAAGTTTCCTCGCCTTTCTAGCGAAGAGCCGAATGGCGAAATTTAACCATGTTACTCCCGACGGAGTTCTGCTCCATCAAAATAGCTACGTCCGCGAGGGGACAACAAGACTAAACATGACCGACCACTTGACCTTCAGACCCCTACATCATGTCAGACAAAGTGACAATAGACTTTATATTGTGATCAGCTGCCAAAACCAGAATTATGCATTCATATGCGCACCTGCGATAGTTTGCACCCGTGGCGGATCCTTCGATCTTTTTATCCTTTGTCACCTTATCAAGGTGTCGTCCTGGGGAGGTCTAAGGGGTCGAGTACCTCCCCCTTTGAAGAAAAACTTTTGCTCATATAAGGTGGCTAGGATGCAAAATGGTGCTATCTCTGGCAAATTTTCAAACTGACCATATGGTGAAAAATTCTCATAATTGAATAAAATCTATGTGGAGGAGTGGCAACTCCTCCCTGAAGAACCTTATGTGTATGTAAGGTGGCTAAGACCCAAAATGGTACTATCTTTGGCAAATCTTCGAACAAAGTACAAATAGTACAAGTTGTTTAGTAATATTTTGGCTGTGGCATGGCTCTTCCTCCAAGGCTGGCACAGACCGACATAGGGACCCCTGGGTGTTGTGTGGTAATTACAACATGGTGATGCAAGCATGAGAAATGGAAATTCAAACGATCCTTTTGCAACGGGAAATGAGCAAGAGAGCGTATTAGGAATAGCCAAATTAAACGTAGTGCATTAACAAGCATGTTGAAGATTTTTTTTCTTGGTAAGTGTATTAACATTCACTTTCTACCGGTAATGGGTGCGCGCGAGCTAGCTGAAGCGTGATGCAAAATGCTTCAAAAATATATAAAGATAAAAATATACATCAAATCTTTCACATCACTTTTCAAATGACACCCCACTAGTTTCTCATAATGTTAGATTGCTCTCAGATCCCCTGTATACATTATATGCGTGGTCCCTACATAGGTTGGGGATGCATGTCCTTCTCTTTTTCGGAAAAGGGTTCTAAAGTAGTTTCGCATATTATTACCTAAATATGTGGTTATGAGATATGTGTAAACCGTGACGAATACCGGTACGCTCGGAGCGCGCCGAAATTTTGCATTTATTGAAATCATTTCCATGACAAGCGTTGCATGCAGACTCTGCACCGAGACACCTTCGATTCCCTAACAAATGTACCTGCCAATCAGGAGGCGAGTGTTCTGCCAAGTAATTCGTAAAAAAACATTCAGTTTTCATAAGATGTAGCTTATCACAATTTCCCTGCTTCGCATTCCTACTTTGCCGTGCTGCCCCATAATTACTACTACGCACACGAGCAATCAGCCTTATTGCAAGACCCTCACCGATGAATAATTCGAATAAGCTTGAGAGGTGTTTTATGATAACAGTTAGCATACCAATGAGGTAAGGCGGGAAGCGCGCGAAAATTTTGATAGTTTGCAAAAGATTTGAGAAAGTTTTGATATTTTCAGAACAATTTGTTACAGTTAATGATAAAAAGTAGACCCATAACTCATTACTACCGCCACTGAACTTGTGTTGGAGCAGATGGGGAGGGCAAGTTGTGGGAAGGGCATAACGGGGGGATTTCCTCATGCCCCCCTCCCTCGCCTTGGTCGTGCCACTGCTTCAGCGCGGTTGCCGGTCACGTGATAGCTTGTACGCAGATGATACGTTAACATTAAATTAAGGGCGCAGTGTAGTAGCTATTTGGAAGGTCAAAGTAGCCCCTGCTCGACTTGAACCAATTGGTTGGAAACTGGGCCGTTAAACCTCATCTAACTAACTAACTAACTAACCGACGAATAGACAGACGCGTGACGTAGTGACGTCGCCGCGTAAAACATCTCGCTCTTCCATCTTCTTGTTTAAGAAGAAGCTACTTTCCATGTTAGTGTGACTACACGGAAAACTAATTCGTCCAACAACTGTATTTTACCTCAGCTACTATTATATCTATTGACATGTTTTTAATGCATATTTAGATTCAAACATTTAAATATAGCCTAGTTATTTGATAAGATGATTCATATGCCTACATGTTTCCTACACATTTAGCCCACACCGTGCAGCTCTTTGGCGATGAAGATGATGCGGGCGCTATTAATATGTCAGGATCCATCGATGAGGGACATAGGGACGAATTTGATGCCATAGAAGACAACAGTGATTTACTCAAGTAAGGATATTTTACTATAATATCGTGAAATGTTGGGCCTTGAGCAGCAATCTTTTACAAGTTTCCCATTTGAAATAGGCTACCTCAGTCAGCGTCGTATCACTTAGCAAATGTAAATCGGGGTATAAGAGTTACCAGGAGAAAACGTAGTAATTAAAAATTGTCGGTGTTGGATTTTTAATTGAAGAGAATTTCTTTCCGATATTTTAATTGCAAATATGAATGAATTATGAATTTTTCCATCATTGTGGAGTCTTTTTAATTTACTTTTAGATGAAATGGCAACAGGATGTTGTTCCAACATCAGTGGCTCCATACGGATGGCCATGAACCCCCTTAGGTCTATGCACAATATCCTCCAGTGTGATACACACAATATTACTACGGAGTTATGAACAATTACCTCACTACTGATATAAATATGTGGAGGGTGCATCAGCATTCATTAATGACATTGCAGGAGTCTCTAGGTATATGTTAGCTGTTCAGTTTACTGCTTGGAGCAATAAAACCGAAATGACTTGATATTTATAGTCATTTGTGATTTCAATATAGCTTCTTACAAATGCATCTCTTTTGGGAGAAATGTTTCTAATTATGTGCGAGTTGGTTCATCCCAAACAAACATTCTTTTCATTAAGCCTGATGAGATAAATACTGTTGGGATAGTATGCGTATGGGCTAATTCAGGTTTAGAAGAAATGGGACTCGTTTTCGAGGGCAAAGCCCTCACAGAAGAGCACTCAAGTTTTTTTTTTTTTTTTTTTTTTTTTACGGTAATGTCCCGGTTTTTCCCGAGAAAATTGGGAAAATTCGGATAAAAGGCGCCCTACATACTGTGTCTTGGGTGCTGGAGTCTTTACACTCATAATCATGAAAAAGAAATTTTCAAGACTTTCATCAGCAATAAATGCGAAAATTGTCGGTCGGCGATAAACGATAAATAGGGGCCAAATCCGGTCCTGGCATCCATCCGCTACGTATTTCCCATAAAATTCTTCCTCCATTTATGCGTTATCTGGTTATTGAAACAACTCGTACAACTGTACAAAGAATTCTCTTAGGATTCACAGATAATCAAAACTGCTCATGGATAGATTTCCCTAAATATAAAGGGAAAATGCAGCCCCCTACCTTATTTGAACTAGTGTACCCCGTCATCCAAACTCAGGAATGGCTCCCATCAATCACGTGACAGTATTGTTTGTTACTTTCTTGCTAAATTCATGCAGAATAACTCCGTGGTTTACTTTAGAATATCAAATACATTTACACAGAGACATAAAGATACTTGTGAGCGAAATCAGAGGAGATCGGTAAGGTTTTGCAGATTTTTGAAACTAAACTTGGGACGACTGCTTTCTCCCTTTAAGCGAACTATTCCAAGGTACTAGCCTGCATGGAAGGGCGTTTCCCAGTTTTTAAATTCTCTACATAAGTGAGGTCCTCCATGAAGTCAGTGGCGGAGCGTCCTTATAGTCAGGGGCGGTCGCCCCCTCCCCTCCCTCTACGGACTCAAATAGCCTGTCGGCGCCCTTTTAAGGTTTTTACCGTATTAAGGCCTAGGGTATCTACCTACTTCAAAGCGCCCCTACAGTCCATTCTCGCCCCCCCCCCCGACCGAATTCCCTTCCTCCGCCACTGAGCAAGGTGTGAGTTGACCGTGGAACACTTGAACACCAATTTACTGATAGGCAACATTATTCATTAATAAATTGTTTATTAGCCATGTGTCACGAACTTAAATTTGTGATCCCTCTACACATTGAACCCACGTCCACCTCTCGAGAAATGTTGAAACCGCAGTTTTGATTAATGTTGGCCAGATATGCTAGCGAATCAATATTTTCATGTCCGAATCAAGCCACAAGTCATTTTCTGCTAGTACAAATCCAGTCAGAAGTCATTTGGTCCAGCCATAAGTCAAGTAAAGTCACTAACTCATCGCAAGTCAAGTTACAAGTCAGCACAAATTAAGTCACAAGATTTTTTTGCTTAGGTATAAGTGAAGTCTCAATATTTCAAGCTGTTATAAGTAATGAGGTGTCATCGTTTGCCTACCTCAATTTTGCTTTTTAAACTTGATGAAAGAGAAAAGTTTCAAAACTTCAATTTTAAACTTGTGCTGTCTTTACTCGCATATTTGGGCCTTGTGTGTCTGTATCTCCGCATAAGGAACTTACAGGAGATTGTTAACTTTGCATGTATGTTAGGTAGGTAAGGGTACCCGTGGTCAACCAGTGCTTCCTTAATACCAGTATCGTATAGGTTGTTGTTGTGATCTTATGCAAACTTATTTACCGCATAAAACACATATTCTTCAACTAATAAACTTTTGTTAATTCTCTCTCTTCAAACGAAAATTTTAGTCGAACCAAAATAAGTTTTGGCATTGAATAAACCATTTTTTTTTCAAATTTCCACAAAAGTATGGTCGAGAATGTTTTGGGCAAAACCCACATTCAAAATTTCGTTTATAAGTATCAATATTTTGTTTGTTTGTGTTATAGCTAGTGCTGACCTTAGTGATTAACAGTCTTCGAGTTGGTCTTTACCCGGTAGTGATCGACTCAACGCTCTATCACAAACATTGTGTAAAGTGTGTATCGCCTCCTCCACTTCGAGCCTCAGTTGCTAGGGAATGATGTTCCTTTTCTCCGTACACAATAGAAAGTTTCATCCATTTCAAGTTGCTTGATGTTTTCTGCAGTAATTTTACAAAAAAGAGGTTCAGCTTAAGTGATCGACACTTGGTAACACCAGTAAACTTGAAATATTAAATGGAATGAAATTCTCCACTCGGGGAACAAAGATAGTTGCCATGTTGAGTGTGACGAATACAATCTATTTCTGAACGAGGACCCTTTACACAGCCAAAGCTGGTATCAGATTTTGCCCGACTGGAGGGGGCTCACAGACTGGGGTGAGGATGGGATTGAATGAGAAACACTGTAATATGGCATTCCATTGCAGGGCAGAGTTTGCATAACATCCTTAAATAAGCGTCGAGTTGGGTGCTGATTTAGTGTTTTCCGGGAAATGTGGAATTGCCAAGCGCGCGAAGGGTACATACCAAAGAACTATCACCAATGTAAAGCAAAACTATATCGTCTTTCGGGGCTGTTGACCGTTAATGGGGATAACATTGTGTCCACCCCGTGTGCCCAATGAAGTAGTCAAACCTCCCTCACGAGTCAGTTACCGTACAAAAAGAATGACAAACACAAGATAACATTACGCTATGCGATATGGAATAAATTCTTGACCTTAACATAAAACTGTGTTGTCTGCTAGTAGGCAACTTTGTAAGGTGGGGAGTACTTTACTCTTTGGAAGAAACATAAACAACCATAACTCTATGGCGTGCGAAAAGCCGCGAAAATTGTAGGTCTCTTTTAAAGAAACTGCCCAATTGAGAACAAAAACAGGTAAATAGTCGGGGAGAGTCGTCCCAGCAGAGGTACTACATATTTTTTCATACCCACTAAGCCTACTCGACGGAATTAGGAAAATTCCCCGACGGGACGGCTTTCCCAAACGTGGGCCATGACCCTCTGTGGCCCTAACCTGGCACCATACCTATTTACAGCTGATTCGTTCCAGTTAGCTTTTTCAGAGTCAACGACCTGTAACCAGGTGACCGAAGTCTGATCTTGATTTTTAAGACGCATGCATCGTGATTCATACTTACGTCGATGGAATTTATAAATTTACAAGTTATTGTTGGCAAGGCCAAGTCGAGTCACAAGTCATTTTTCGTAAGTCCAATTGAAGTCGCAAGTCAGCACCAGCATTTGCAAGTCAAGTCACAAGCCCTAAAAGTAGCGAGACGAGTCCAAGTCGCATGACTCGAGTCCACTAAAAGTAGCGAGACGAGTCCAAGTCGCATGACTCGAGTCCACAACTCTGCAGTTGTCAAACATATTTCACAATTTGTTTATGACAACACAATTTATGTTGCCATGCTTACATTTAAAAACAAACAACTGTTTTCAAGACTAGTGACTACTTCCCCGATCCATTTAATGAAATCGTTCATGCGACGTGCGTACGTACTCTCCTCGCAAATTTGATTCAACTATAGTTGCTCTCTCATGCCTCATTTTCTGGAGATGTATGCAGTTATGAATGTGAGAATAATTAGAAAATTAATTTCCTTCACAGTATTGAAGATGATCTTGACGAGCTTTTGCTGAAGGCCAAGCCAAAACCAACATCTAAATCAGCTTCAGAAAAGACAAAACCTGACTCGAAAACAGGCCCCACGGTTTCTACGAAGGTGACTGTGCCTGCGGACGTGACCCAAGAAGAGGATTTGGGGAGTGATGATATTATGAAATACATTGCTGAAAATACAAACGCACCGTCGGCAAGTTTGTTTTGAGTGTTCTAGATATAACCAGAGAACAAGAATTATGGGAAACTGGGAGCTAATTTCGGATCTTTTTCAACGAAGCATTTTACCTGGTTGGGCTAAATTAGTTCCCTGTGGGATCGATCATGGGGAACGTTAAAGTGACATAGCTTGTAACCCCCTCTTGGTCGATTATTTAGAGCTTTGAGTCTTTCTACGTAAGATTGGTTGTAATGGCTGTTGTGTACTTCACCTACGTACTTAATTAAATCATGACTAAATTGACACATATGATAATGCAAGGACCCTTTGGACCTGTTTCCAAGTGAATTCAGTTTTCTTAATTTAAGGTGCAAAAGCGTCAAAGGTAGCCACGAATGAGGGGAAGGGGGTGAGGAATGGCGGAATAATTTTCGATTATGTGAGTCAAATTTTCCCAGCTACCACACTTTCAGGGAAAGATCCTCATGATGGCACCATATACGAATACCTTTCCAAGTATATAAAACTATGCAACTACTTGCTTTGTCCATAGAGTAGAAAAAGTCTACCCAATAACACGAACAAATGAAAAATTGTACTTTTAAGACGAACAATATTTACAAAAGTAATCAAAGGCGCAATTCAAGAGTATGGAAAAGAATAATATGAGGAATGTTGCATTTAGAGATGAGAAATAAGACTTAAAAATTCTAAAAGTAAGAATAAGGATTTAAGAATTTTACTTATCAAGTAATTACTATTAAGAATAAAAGATAAATAATTACAAGGGATGAATAAGTCTAAAGCGTAACAAATCCGTTCAATGAAGTGACCAATGCAATAGTACAATAGAACGAACAACATAAGTTTTGAAGTGTTGAAGTTGTAAATTGAGTTTTAAGAAGGGATTTGAATACCCTCATTTAAGAACTAGATCGTACATGAGAGGAAACTTACATATAGTTCTAAAATTTTCAAAGTTCTGTCTTTATCTATCACTTTTGAATTTTCTTTACATTAGAACGCATGGTTTAGTATTTTATTAACTGGTGACCGCCTCACATAGTCAATGAAGGAGATCATTTACGAACGTTTTACGCTATAAGGTCGCTAAAACTGAGAGTGGTGGATCTGATTTAGAAGTTCACAAATGACTGAATGACCTTATACATATGACGTCACAGAAGGCATGCAGAGGTAAGCGCGTATCATTAAGACGTACACCAACACAAATGCAGACATCTGATGTGTGTGTACGGTCGAATATGCGCGTGAGTCAACTACGCGCGCATGCCGCATGTGAGGTCTACGTCGTGCGTAGGTGGGTACAGTGTGTTTCACTGTTTGCCCTCCAATACTGACCTCCACGTGGCGTCAACGCATAACGGTCTATGGTCGGTCGGTCATCTGGGTCTTTTCGTTACCCTAGCAACTTTGAAGTGAAAACAACAACTGACTGCAGTAATACCATATGGGAACACTTGACGCCCTACACTGCTGAAGTGAAAAATATCCCTATACTACACTATGTGCAGGATACGCGCAATGCATTTGTTTTCACACCAACACATTGTTGTCATGGAGAAATGACCTGTCACCGACCGAACCCATATGCCGCGTTCCATTGAGCTCGTTGTGTGGTGAATTCACCGCGCCGTTTTTTCTGCAATACAGAGTAGCATATTGAGCAGTAAAGCCGAGCTGGTCCCTGCGCGTCTCTCTATTTTGACGGCCAGGCGTCCATTGTGCAACAATTGTTACTAAGGCTGTGTCGTGTGCGCGTATCGTTAACACACCTGCGCAAGGGCAGTGACGGCCAGCGTAATTTTTTTCCCAGGACGAGTGACGGCAAATCATGCCAATGGACGAATCAGCTTTTTGGAAATAGGCCACACCCTAATTCCAAAATGACAGCTTTCGACCCTTTTTTGAAATTCTGACAGCGGATTATGAAAGAACAGGTCAAATACCCCTTGTCCACGTAACCCTAACCTTAGATCATAAACCTGACCTTGATTTAGAAACAAATTTAAACTTTTTTGAAAAACTGATTTGCCCTCAATCATCCTGGGAAAAAAATTATGCTGACGGCCAGTATGCCAAATTCAAACACAAAGACTTCACGTGAAAAACCCCTATATAAGCGATTTAACTTGCGATTCAACTTTCAACAAGTTGCGTGATTTATCAATCAAGTTCCGACGCAACTATTGGTTGTAATTTCATGCAGAACTTGGAAATGATAACTTTGAAATTTGAATGAAATCTTTTAAGTTGCATTTGAGATTTCATGTGCGAAATTTAAATGGTTTGGTTCTGAGATTTTTATCCACAAATTTCTGTTTTAAGAAAAGTAATATCTAATAACTTGTATTTGTATTTTTGAGACAATATTTCATAGGAAGTTTTCTCTGAAAAATGTCAAGGTTAGGTGAGAAGCATTTTGAGATTTTTTCTATGCAAGTGTTGATAAAAAGCTCTTTACCACTCCAGATACATCAGTATTTGGATGAAAAGCCTTTGCCAAAACGTAAAACAAGCTGTAAATAAATCAATGTTGCAGATTTAATTGCCATATTTATCAATGCAAAATTTCATACGCTGCCTTCAATGTTCTTCACTTTACTAAGAATTATCTGAACAAGTACTTTAACGGTTTTTATACATTGTAACGCATATGGTGAAATTTACGATATAATGTTATCCAATGTTTGTTTATTTTTAACTTCGCTTCAATATAATATTCAGTAACTGTTCTTAGAGGACAAAAATCGTCAAATCAACGTTGTTTTAAAACATCAGCACCATCGGTCAGATTGTCCAAGTATCTTTCAGGATGTTGCATCATCCCAAACATATTGCATGAGCAGATCCAGAGGGTGACTTTGCCGGCTGCAGCCCCCCCCCCCTTTGAGCACCACATTTTTTTCATGTGGAGACAAACCCAAAGCTGCACAACAATGCTTATGTAAAGGCCACTTATTTTTATTGTCAGGTTCCAGGAAATCGCATCTGACAGTGCTAACTTTCAAATTTTTCTGAGGGAAGCGCCGCCTCCTTGTGTTACCCATTTCAAAAAATACATACAGGGCTGAAACGCCCGAGTCCGGACTCGGATTCACTTTCGTCTCGAAACCGTGCCTGGCTAGAAAAAGAATTTTTGGGAGGTCCAGGATTCGGAATTGGCTCGGAGTTGGCTGCAAATGAACAGACTCGGAGCCGATTTCCGTTGAGTCCACAAAATAAAAGTTACATAAATGTTACGTAAGGCTACATTGTTATTAGTATACGGTTATTACATGAATAGTCACACAGCTAAAATACAGGGTGGGCCAAGTCAGAGAGCTGTAAGAACAGCTCCCTGGCCAGACCATAAAATTGACTCCTAAAATGACATTTTTAGTCGACTGTATCAGAAAAATAGTACACAAACCATTAATATGCTACATTGTCAAATGGCCGGACTCGGGAATTGACCGGGAACAGGGGCTACGCACTGGACTCAGAATTGGCCCGGAATCGGGTTAGATAGACTCTGATACAGCCCTGGACACATGGTCATTGATAACTAGCCTGTGGCGATATTGCTAGTTGGCCCATCTGCACTGCAATCTACAATCCGTACAGTTGTAGGCCTATACGTTAAAGAGTCAGTAGCACTGATGCTGACTCACATTTTAGGAGCTGTATGTTTGTGGAGGCTCCTGCAATATAAGATAGTAAGACCGCTAAAAATTGGCTCTAAATGCTTTATTGATCAGGTTTTTCGTTTCACATTTTGAGAAATTCGATATTAATTAATGAGTGAGAGTTCGGGCAAAGTAGCAATGAACTTCGAAAAACATGAATGGAATGAGTAATTCTTGATATAATGTATTTTGCCCGGTTTAAAAGCTGTTTTCTCGTCTTAGGTGTGTACAATGAATAGGGTAATTTACACTTGTATTGCGAAACACACGTTACGCTCCTTAGCAGGAGGGGTATTTCGGGTGCAATAATCTAATTAATTGCACAAGGAAATCCCATAGTGTGGGGCGGCGTTGGGCTTCAACTACAAGAGACATTGACGCAAGCGCTGTACAATGTTTCCGCCAATGAGAGGAAGGTATAGGAAACTGCATTCTAAGTCTCAAAGACGAGTTCGTCACCACAGTTCTGCTGTAGTGACATTCTTCAACTTGTGTAGCCTACAAGACTGTCATCACCGATTACCGGGAGAAAAGTTGGCACACCCCCCCCCCCTCCAGCACATTCCAAAATTGTAGGAAATCGCTACCTAAATTTCTAAAACACAAACTTGCCACTGCAATTGTTAGTCTGGACTCTGCAGATTGTGTTCAGAGACCCATGAAATTGTTAGTCTTGCTCGAGATCGTAGTACTAGTTGTACACAGTTCACTGGGAACTATTGCGCAGACACCCTCTATCCGTCTTCAAATTTCTGTGTCAGTAATATACAAAATACTCGAGTTGGTACAGTCTAGTTGATAAGCGCCCTTATTTTGTGAAAAGAGAACGAGTGACAAGTGAAACTTTACGTCTTTACAAGACTATGAAGTTGTTCACTCCGACGGCGGGCCTGGAATCAGGCCGGTACAGACTCGAGGTTCTTGGCAAATTAGAGACCGTCAGCAAAGTCATGCACAGAACGCCCGTATAGAAGATAAATGACATCCTAAACACGCATACAATACATGGAATTTCACTCTCCGCCATCTTGAGTATTTTCTTCACCGCACTTGTGCTTTGTTTCATCATGTATCCTACCAACTGACTCTATAGACTGATATTGTTACAGGCTACCGAAGACTGAGCGAAGCCAGAAAGAAAATTAAAAATTCTTGTGTCACGGGCCCGATATCGATGTCCTGGCTGATGCCCTACAGGCGGAGTAGGAGGAACTTCATTTTCTCAGTGCTGTCGGGAAAAGTTAAGGATTAACTACAAAATAATATGGCTACGGTTGGGTGATTCTGTGTTTTACATGTTCCTTCTGTTCCTTCAGGTCTCTCTCTCTCTCTCTCTCTCTCTCTCTCTCTCTCTCTCTCTCTCTCCCTCTCCCCCCC
>WURT03041982.1:0-14715 GCA_009936505.3 Holothuria glaberrima
TTTTAAAGAACTTTGCAGTATATTAAGTAAATCTTACTTTGTTAATTAATTTTCTGTCTGCATTACTCTAGTCTAAAGACTACAAAATAACATCAGCTTAGTTACCTACAGTGGGACCCACTGGAACACTATCATAAAGTCAACCACCGCTCCTCTGCCTTAACACTCTAACCCGCCCCCCTGGCCCAAAGTGCTATTTTTTAATGTTTCTCTTTATAAGTGAAAAAATACGGTTCCGGCCGGATTTGAAACTATCCGGCAAAATCCGATTCCGGCCGGAACCAAAAATTGGGATCCGGTGCATCCCTAAAGATAAGCACTGTAACACCATTAGTTCCCCAGTGATTTGGACACATGCAACTCTCACCTCAGGTCTACTGTATCCAGATAACAAAGATTGATTAACTGAAATTTGTGGTGGTTAGAATATCCCATGGTCGATTTTATACAGTACATGTACATGTGAAGCACCCTGTGCAGTGCATTGTACAGTAAATAGTTTACAGACTACTGCTGAAGAACCCGGAACCTAAACAGTTTGAATACTTTGTATTTACAGTTGTATTGAGCAAGCAGTGATAGTTTCAGTGCAGTTGTGTGCTGTACTGTAGTACTGTACCATGCTGTAAAGGCAGACACGGACCGACTGCATGGTCAAGTGGTTAGAGCATCTTACTTGCAGCCGGAAGGTCGGGGGCTGGAATCCTGGCCAGGTGATACCAAAGACTTCAAAAATGGAACCTGCTGCCAGTACATTTTGTGCTCAGCATAAAGCAATGGAGTAGGGAAAACAAGCCAGTGAGCCACAACTGGAAAAAAAGCTGTGGCCGGCCCGACTTAAACCAGTTGGTTAGAAACTGAGCCATAAAACCTCATCTAACTAATAGCATTGTAACCTTCATAGTCACAACCTCCAAGATGACACTTTGGTACAAGTATTCTCATTTGAGCTGTTAAGGATAAATCATAACAAATCACAGCCAAGAAATGACCCACCAATAAATTGAGACAAGTTGTTTGTTGCATGCAAAGTGACTCAAAACTTCCTTCCATCCAAAATATTACTCATTTCTTTTTTTCTTTTTCTCTTTCCAGAGAGGGGACTTTTCGATCTCAGTGAAAGGAAAAGAGAGGGTTAAACATTTCAAGGTCCAGGTCGGCTCAGAGGATCGGAGGTACCTTATTGGTCAGAAGAAGTTTGACAACTTAGACGACATAGTGTCGCACTACAAAGATCATCCAATCTTTACAAATGATACTACACGCCTCTTCTTGACCAGTCCATTACCACGTTCTTGACCCACATTGAAGAAGCTGCAGAAATCTGTTGCCAAGCCAAGAATGAAGCCATTTTTAATGGGCTGAGATTCGAATTATTAAGAATTTATACAATATTTGGTGTGGAATTGTGTTTAAAATTCTGCCATATACTTGAGTGTACATACGACAGAATATGCACTGTTGCTCGGAGCGTTGTCATTTTGGACACCACTGTAATATCTTTTGAAATATGAAAGGGGGGATTTAGATGTACAGCTAGAAAGAAGTGTTATAAGGAATGGGTTGAGAGGTGTTACCTGAGTAACAGCTCCTTGATTTTGATAGAGTGGGCACGTTGGTACATTCATGGCCGTACCTCTGAGGCTATCTTCTCTCCTGGTGAAAAGTTCTATGGCTTCCATTTAAGTGAACTGGAGAAAGGAAATGTTGGCAAAATGTGGAGCAGCTTCAGATGTAGTTAGTGCCAGGATTGCCAGGTTGAAGCTGAAAATGCCAAAGGCACTGGATTTGGGCATTTTCGAATTTGGCTTGGCTTGCAATATTTAAAGGCTGATATTGGCATTTTTGAGAAATTTTTCACATTTCCATACCTATTTTCTTAAAAATTGCATGGTATTGCTAATGCCATAATTTCTTGAGGATATTGTGGTAAAACTCATGGTGTGTTCTCAACCATTTTGCATCAGCAGTATTACTGAATGCATGAGTCAAGTGGAGTTCAATAAAGGTGGAAAGCAGGCAGTTGGTTTGCAATGCATTATTGATTTCTTGCACAGTTTCTGCATTTATATGTGGTCGGTGTGAACACATTTTATGCATATTGGCTGCCAAATATGGCCAGTAGTCTCCACAGAAAAAAAATGGCAACCAAAGGCAGTGCAACCATTGTGTGGAGAACAATTGGTGATATGACAATGCTATTAAGCTCCTCACTGTCTGTCCATACTTACAGAATAATAGAATGGAAGCACTGCCATGTTATACACGTGTGCATGTTTTTGGACCACATAGACATGAATAAACCATACTTAGTGTGATTGTTGAAATAACTAATACATCTAGCATTGTGCACTGCTAGATGCTGGTCCAGCTTTACTGTCCAGTTGATTGTGTGCCCATCTATTAGAGGCATCTTCAAGCAGTTAACTGGATAATTTTTTTTTTTTTTTTTTTTCTTTTCCATTGCCTGCTTTATGAAGGGTTTTCAGTCTTGAAATATTTTCTATACCTTTCTTTCTCATAATTGGTCTTTTTTGTGATGAAAATCCTTGTATACAGTGATAAATATAAGTACAGACGGCTTAGGTGGTTTGCATGAAATGTGACGTGTAGGGTTCCAGGCTGCAAGCTCTTTAATAGCCTTATTGTTTCATACCAAGGTTTTAATCAGACTTGTAGCAAGTTTAATACTTTTACTACAGGCTAATGGTAAGCCTATACAATTCACAAGGAAGATAAGATTGTTTTACAATAGGAGGAGTGCCATTAATATCAGCCTGGCCAAGAAAGGATAACCTATGAACACAGTACACTGTTTTAGAGATATTTGAAAGCTGCAAGATAGAACCTATCTTTTGGTAACACATTAGTAGTAATTGAAATAGTACAACAAATCCCTGTTAATAGCATATTATGAGTATAAAATTATAGGCTTCTGTAGTAATGTAACAGTATACTTTGATTGTCACAGACAAGCATTCTAGAAGCAAACTCATCATGCAACTCAAAAAGTCAACTCTATATTAATTTAAGAATAAGTTGAAGCTTTTCATAAGAATCAAGAAGGCATCTCTCTGTACAAGTTTTTATGAAGTTAAGAATAGGGTATCACTTTTATTTAGCTTCCAAAGTATGAAACACCTGCAAAAATGTGTAGTGGTTACTTTCACTTTGTATGTGCTATTAGTGTCATAGGGTTTTCACCAACTTTGTGGAAAATAAGTTTGTAATAATAATCCTCAGAAATATCATGTAGTTAGTTAGTTAGTTAGATGAGGTCTTACAGCTCAGTTTCTAACCAATTGGTTTAAGTCGGGCCGGCCACGGCCTTTTTTCCAGTTGTGGCTCGCTGGCTTGTTTTCCCTACTCCATCGTCTAAGCTGAGCACCAAGCACAATGGCAGTAGGTTACATTTTTAAAGTCTTTGGTATGACCCGTCCAGGGTTCGAACCCCCGACCTTCCAGCTGCAAATCGGATGCTCTACTTGACCATGCAGTCGGTCAGAAGTATCATGTAAAGTTGACACATGAAATAATTCCCTGCTGGTATATCAGCCATGTAAGTTCTTTGTTTTTTTTTTTTTTTTTTCAATTTAACTCTCAAGACCTGTTTGTGATACAAAATTTCATTAAACTGTATCTGGCCATGAAAGTCAGTATTATTAAAGAAGCTTTGCTGTTCTATGCTACATGTATGCTATGATGTGATGTTATGGTTGGTCAGTGGCTCTGCAGCAGAGAGTCGAGGGGACTTTGGGAAAAAAAGTGTGCTACACTATGCTGCTATATGCCATTGAAGGAGTGGAAGAAGCTTGTGGGTCTAAAGTTAAAAATTTTTGTTGGGTGGCAGACAAGCTAAACATATCTAGATCAAATTTAGGATTCTTTTCTCTTGGTAGGTCAGTTCAGGTTGTAAAAGGGTAAAGTGATTGTGGATGAGAAACCCAGCACTTAACCCTACAATGGTTGACACCTGAAAACCCTAATTCCCAGGGTTGATTGTTTCAAATGCCAACATCTTTATCCAGTCAGTTATTGCACTGGTAAATCAGTCTGTTTCAATAATATAAAATGCTACTTCTCACAACATGGTCTTGTGAAACAACATGAAGTTCACATTTAAAACCATTCTCTCTGTAATTTGTATTTCGAGCATCTCGCAAAGCAATGTGGGTTTTGCATTCAAAACTCACCCAGGAGTGAAATGAAATTTTGCATAACAAAATAATCAGCTGAAGACTTAGAATCATTGTAGCCATTTTCGAAAATCCATGAAATCAATTTTTCAGCCTTTATTTATAGGAGCAACCATAATGAGATTATCCACCCATGTTCATTTTACTGTATATTGATGTTGTCACCATGTGTGTAACACTCAATGAGTCGACCTTGGGTTAACACATGTATTTTTCCCAAGGGTATTCCCTCCTGTTTGGAAGTTACAAATTAACATTTTCAGATTGTGGCAGCTAAGCCGTCTTATCCTTCAGAATTTGATTTCAGTGTCTCAGGGCAGGAAATGTGGTCACTCTGGAGGATGGTGACTCATGCGCAGTAATTGGGGCAAGGCCCAACATTCGAGCTGAAGTAGTAGTGACTAGCATATACAGTAGTTGCAGTAGAACAAGGTCATGGAAGTACTACAGTAGGATGAGATAGAGAGAAAAGTATGGCCCGTGATGTACGTAAATACTTACGAAGCAAAGGTTAGAAATTTGGGGTTGATGGAAACAAGGTGATTTGGCAGGGTTATGGAAAGAAGTGTTGAATACTGTAGATGTTACTAATATTTGCTTTTAAAGATATCAGATCTTTTGAGTCTCAAGATTGGCTGTAGGAACGTACATCTCTCGTCTCTGTCTCAACAGGAAGGGATGGGGAGCTGTTGTTATTAGTTGGTCTATTCCAGAAACTTACTTATGACAATGCTACGGTGTGTTCATAAGTTTCTAACGTAACGTAACAAGCATTTTCATTTATATACCAGGTACTAAAATTTAATTTTTGAAAATGAGTTTCAAAATATGTATGTAAAGCACAGCAGTTTTGAAGTCTGTTGATGCCTAAAAAGTTTGCAGTACCTTTGCCTGAATAAAAATTGTGAAACAAAATCGAAAGACAATTAAAAGAATATTATTCATGAAGGGAGAAATTGTCAGCATCTTTCACTTTCGGATGTTGTAAGTTTTCGCTTGTGGATTAATTTTCAACTTCAGCTGCCCAGGGTTTCCTTGTAGCATCGAAAATGGGGAAAATGTGCATTCTCATTAATGGTCTTGAAAGTCTTTGAACTTAAGGTGTGTTGGTGTGGAAACGTTGCCATATGATCAGAAAAACTTGAAAACTGAAACCCTTACAATTAGTGTACTTAGTTCATATCTCTAGATGTGTACATGAAATGTACAGGAACAAGTGAAACTTTTTACTTCCTGACATAAATTTGTTATTTTTGGTTTTTACAAAATGGCTATCTTGATTACAGTGAAAAAGTCTTGAAAAGGTAAACTTTCAATGTTTCAAAATTGTGGGCACCGAAGCCTTTGTCCAAAAAAGCTAAAGAATAAAAATGATGATCTGTTTGTGGTACCAGGTTAAACTATTATTGTTCTTTGTAAAATCATTACTAGTGTTTGACCATTTGTCAATTTTGGCAAGTACTCTACATATTCAACCTTGAATTGGTTTGAAATACCAATACTTTTTAAGCAATCTCAAAAGCCGTCAAATTCAAACAAAATTTGCATTATTTTGATATGGCTGATGTAAGTTACAGTAAATTATCTCTTTTAAGTGACGTAGCACTTTATGGTAGTGTCCAATCGCGTAAGATGGTTTTGTGTAAAGTGCACTCACTTTTATAAGATCGGTATAAAATGGTTTATCTGCAGATATTGAGAATCGAAACAATGGGTACTGGTGTTTGGTAGTATCGATACAATCATGGCACTTGATTCTTTGCAATCATGGCACATGATTATTTGCAATCATGGTACGTTATTCTTTTCCCTTTTCTTACATACATTTTTATTATTGTGTGCTATACAAGGTCAAGATGTATTTGATACTGTCACAGTTTAGTTGATAGTGTCAGTCTGAGAGATAGAAGTGCTATGTCTATCTCGCTCGTCATCACCGCCTATTTACATATGTAATTCCCCATCCTGCCTGTTGACAGTGGCAGAGACATGTCTTACTCGATGCAGGGCAAGATGAGAGGAAAAGTGGCTCTACCACTTAGCCCTTTAGCAGCGGGAGGGTGCCATCGCAGTGCTAACAGTTTATGCCAGATTGAACTTGCAGGCAAGTTGGGGAATGACATATGTAAATAAGAGGTGAGTATCAGAGCTCATAGTCTTATTCTGAAACAAGGTAAGTTTTGTAGAAACTGGTGAAAAATAACAGGATGAGTGAAATGTATTGACTTCAATTAAAAGTTAAAGTTGCTTGGGCTCAGAGAGTACTGTAGACTATAAGGTTGTTAGTGAAGGAAGCTTTCACTTTGGACCCATGTCCAATTTTATGCTTTGGATCAGAACTTGAGCTTGAGATAAAAAGGCTTTGTCCAAATGTAAATCAAATCTGGATCTAATCCATTGATTTTGATCTTGGAAAGATGAGAAAATGCTGTAAGACCTTAGCAGGAGACCATATTTTGTGATGAAAATGTTTCAGTATCAACAGCAACCTGTGACCAGTGGCACCTGTGTTCATATCTTTTACTAGCACTGGAAAAGTTATAAATAGCAGTCGGGTACGGTGGGGTATAACTTGGGGGCGGATCAGATTCTGAGACAAACTTCTGAGAAGATGAGAAAACTAGGTCCTGGTCTTGAATAAAAGCATGTTGTGTCAGTAAATTTGGGGCAAGCAGTTATGGCCGTTAAATGCAATAAAATAAATTAAATAGCTGGCCTCTACTTCTTTTCACCCAGCAAGCGTATCCCATTTCTCTTTGGTTGTACTTGAGGAGAAACATATTTCCTCATTTAATTCATCTTTGAAAGATCATTTTTGTTGATTCAAGGAGGACACATGCTCTCTGCATTTATTTAACCTTATGTATATTCTATTTATAAATCTGATGCTTACATAACAGAGAGGTGTTAGAAGGAAAAGTAAACTGCCATAGAAACAAACCCAGGATAGATATTCAACACTTATAGGTATTCAGTGTGCTTTCTATGAAGTTAATGTATGGGGAATAAATTTTTAGTGAGTCTGGAGTGATGAGCTTGCAAAAATTAAGCAAATTATTTTTGGTTTCAATGTTTGGGTGATTTACTTTGGCATTGCAGGTATTGTAGCTTGGGCAAAAGTTGTGTTTAGTTTTGCTAAATTGAAGTTACTCTATCCTTGCATCTATTTAATTGATTGTCATTTAAATATTTGCAGTAGTAAAGAAAAGGGGTGTTGGAAAGAGGTGGGGGGGGGGAGAAATAATTTTTGCAGAGAGCCCCTTTCCTTTGACACATTAAGGTTTTAGCTTCAAGACAAGAACAACATTTAATGGCAACTTTCAAGGAAACAAAATGTGCATGTTATTTTCATAATTTTGTAATTTGTCTCATTTTAGACTCTTTATTCCTTTACTGCGATTGCCTATCTGACAGGCAGCGAAATGCAACAAATGTTGAAGTAACGGAAGAATTATGAAGGGAAGAGAGGGAAGCTCTGTTCACCATGAAAGAACTAAGAAAGCTTTCCATTTGCACTTGGTCTGGAAATATTTCTATGATCCTCTAGGCTTCAATAGGGTAGAAGCTCTTGAATGTGTGGTCTCCAAGAGCACCCCCCACCCCCATACTCCATAACCTCAGATCCCACCCCCATACTCCATAACCTCAGAACTAGCATACTCATTCCTCCCTGTTGAAATATTTTGCAGAGACCATAATGCTTAAACTGTTTAAGCTGTGAGTGCAAGTTTGAAGTACTAGCGCAAATACAGTACAATCTCATTTATATTAAAGGCGAACCTATGGTACCAGTCCACGAGTACAAGTACATTCTTCAAGCGTATGTGTCAAACATGTCAAATACTACAGCAGAGAAAGGGGTACTCTATGTAGAGTTTTAACAAGCCACACCATAGGCATATTGGACAGCATGATCTGGGGGTGGGGGGTCCTTGCCCTGAAATTTTCAGTAGTCATGACATGAATTTTGCCACAAAAACTACATTTTGTGCCTAGAATTCATTTGCTCTTTTGTGTAAAAGATATATTTTTGTGTAATTATTTAAGGGGGGCTTTCAATCCCCATCCTCCCTTCTTGTTTTAGTGACTCAAGTTGAGTCTATTATTTAAGTCACTGTGTTATTTCAGTGGGGGAAATTCTGTATAACTATTCTAGTCCTGTAGTATAAAGGTTATGACTTGTTAATACTACACTGCTACATTTGGGAACTGTTTTCATTTGGAGGCATGGCAACAGGTAATCACAACTATTAAAGAGGAAATGTTTCTTTAGTAAGACACTTACAGTGTTGTGTTATGGGGTTAATTTACACTACATCATTTAAATCGTTTAGTAACCATGGACAACTTTGACCAGGACTTGTACCAGAGATGCTGGGCAGTCCAGACACACTTCAACCCCTTCACCCCAACCCCACCCCATTTTCACTCGGAGTAGAAAGAGCAAGCGATTGAGTAAAGGCCTGTGTCTTGGGGTCAAGTCAGATCAGCAGTGTCCAAGTATCATAAGTCAAATTATTTACATTAATGAGAATGGTATGGAAAAGATAGGTGCTAGCAATTGTGAGTAGTAAGTTTTGTTGACTTACATACACTGTGTTTCAAGGTCACAGCTTTCTTTCTTTTCTTTTTTTTTTTTTTTTTTCGTTTTTTTTTTCTGGAAATATTACTCATCAGTTAAACTTGTAGAAATGTAGATGCTGTCAACGATATTCTTTCTGTGCTCTAAGGCTTTCTTTAATATCAAGCTTGTTTTGAAGTCTGTGCCTTGCAGCTCAATAAACTATACTTTTACCGAGGAATGTCTTTTAAGAGTAAATTAAGCCTTGGACTTTTAACGCTCTCTCTCTAATATGAGAATGGTCAATTACACGAGAATGGATTAATCTCATAGCACCATTTACCATTCACTAATTAGTGATAAGTTTGTACTTTTGGACAGTATATGGCACCTTAATAGTATGTAGAGTAGATATCATTCGTGCACTGTTTTGTTTTTACGGAAATGGAACTCTGAAAAACTGGTCAGTTTATTCTGCATTAATTTCATAATTCTTTCTGCATTATTTCTCTTTTACTTCTTACAATTTTATTTTCAAGAGGTTTAAAGTTGAGGAGGCAATGTGTTCTGGTGCTATCATAGAATGTTTCCTAGCCACCAGATGACGTAGCCAATACAGGGCTATGCAGCAAATCCTGGTTATACCAGTTGGATTGTTATAAACTAGGTTTTATAGCAGAGGTGTGAAAAGATATGCAATTTGTATTTCAGTTTATGTTAAGTCTGTCACACCAGGGTAGGACTGGTGATTTAGGAAACTGGGAAATTTCCAGGAGCCTTTGAGACCCCCTTCCCATATTACCCATAATATTCATAGATTATTTCCATTAATTTGGGTACCTCATGAATAATGGAAATTTTCTGGTGACAGTATTTATTGCAGTCTCCCCCCCCCCCTCTTTGGAACAGACTGTTTATGTATAATTGTTAACTTCAATTAATCAGTTTGTAAGGGAAGGTCATGTAATTAATATATTAAAGAATCAATTGAGGTAGGGTGGGGACAGGCAAGGGATTTAGCAGAGTGTGTTTTATAGATTTTTTTTTTTTGCATGAAGCAGTACAACAGAATGAAAATATATTGCTTATATGTCTTGTGAGGTAGTTTTGATGCCTTGACACTAGAGTTTTCCATTGGTATTGAATGTATAAGGTGTCTAGAATGTGACAGGGTTAATAACAAGGCAGCTTTTAATAATATGTGTGGGTCATCATGGATAAATGGAAAACAAGGAGTGCCAGTCCTTCATAGGCTGTCAGCAATTTGGCAGAAGGGGGGGGGGGAGGGGCTACAGGAATGGTGCAAAAGAAAGAGTGTTGCACATGCCTATGATACAGACTATACTCTAGGCTAGGGGCTGTCATTTAAACAATGTTTAGCCCACTGTCTAAGACTTGGGGAGTGACTTTTTTTTTTGAGAAGAATGCTGTTAAAAAACTATTTGTATGCTAAACAATCACCATTTATTCACCTTTATTCTTCTTTCATTATTTTTGCATGTATGAGAACTATAATTTGCCAAAAGTTACTTATTATGCAACTAAAACGTCAACGTCACCATCCTCTTTAGTCAATAGCATTTTGAGTTTATATTGAGTTACATGAATATCCCAGTTAGTGGCACAATGTATTTAAACGAGACTCAGTAATGTGGGCCACTACCTACGTGCAGCCCCAAGATATGGGGTGCTCTTTTTATTTGATGATTGTACAAGCATGAAATGTCAGCAATCATTTGCTAGTGTATTAAAGTATTTGTGGTCAAAACATACATTTTTGGACTCATGTTCTGTCATTTGTTCACCATGTCATGACTTTCTTGGAGGTAAGACTTGAGGGTCTACTGCCTGAAAAAGCCCTGTAGTCCTGCTCTTGTAATGATATCATTAGGCACTGGCTTTGTTGTTGAAATGGTTATTTTCATTTGTTGTTATTTAAAAAAAATTAGAACCCCCTAATTGAACATACAAAAAGAAGTGAAAAAAGATCTCTGTGCAGGTGGGCATTCTTATCAAATGGAAAGTTTCTAGTGGCCAGTGAAAGGGGCAAAAGAATTAGCAGAGATTAAATCATGCCTATATTTGTCTCTAACTGCACTCCCAATATTGTTTGAGACTGGTAAGAGTGATGTGAATGACTCAAAACGAGGGCAGATTCAAACTACACCATGAAAGTACACAAGCCACTCTGATTGGTTAATTACATGTGATGGTCATTGAGATGTAGACTGCCTAGCTGAGCAGAACAGTAAACCGCTCAGATGCTCAGATTGAAAGACGGTATAAAGTAGATTATCTGCAAAGGGTTAGGTGTCATCACTCTTCAGTGGATGAGAATTGGCCTTGGTCAAAGAAATTGCTTCTTGTGATGTGCACAGGAAGATATTAAGATTGAAGGACACGAGGAGGGGCTACAAGTAACTTTAATGTGGTAATTTAAACCAATCTTGAAGACGAGTTTGATCCAAGTTTGCGGTAATCTAAAATGTTCTTAACCTTTCAGAATGGACACAAATTCCTCCTTCCTTCCTCCCACCCCAACACACTCACGCACACCAATTACGAATTCGTGCCCGCAATAAGGTTTGCTTCTCAGCTAAATGTTGTGCTATCGTACTTGGCAGTATTGTAGCTTATATAATGTCACAGTCCGGAAGTACTACCTCCATGCTTCTACCAAGGAGGTGTTATTAATCAATGGTGCGAAAACTATTAACCGACGATTCCGAGGAATATTCTTCACGGAGGGAGTGTGATTCTCTCAAAAAGCAAAATAAACCCTGGGAAGCGGCCAACACAGGTTGGACTTTTGCCACTCGTGAAGGTGGAACATGCTTGCAAAAAAATGATTTGCAACTAATTAAAATCGCACTGAACAGGTGAAATGATTACAGCAGACAATGTTATTATGGTCCGCGGCTCCTACTTGGTCACTGCTCGTTGATATTCTGGTGTAGGGAGGACACGGAAACGGTGGGGAAAGTATGAACCGTTGGTAGGGCCGCCGGAGCGGGAGGGGAGCAATGGCCGCTAATTATTTTCAGTTTGAATGTATTTTGTGTTAAAACAGCCAAAAATTTCTCAGAAAATGTCAAACATCCCATTGTTAAATGGTTAACAACCGCCCTGCCCTTCTTTTAATGGTTTGAGGTTCAGTACCCAATTAAATATCAAACTTCCGACAGCACTGAGTGGGGGACTGCCGACTGGTCGATACTGGATACTGGGGCAAGCCTACATTGAGAGTTTCCTATTTCTCCTACACTTCCATGAGAGTTTGCCCTCACATAACTTCATCCATTCGTCTACTGCAGTCAAATTTTTGCCTGCAGAGGAGTAGAAAACGAGAAAGTTTTGAGAACAAAGGAAACCATTGCAATTCAATTCCCAGGTTCTGAGGACATCACAGGACGAAAAAAATCAGCATTTCCTTACAAGTAGTAATTTTGTGACAGCACTGAGTGAAAGGTAGAGGTTCGGCGTGTTCAGCCAAAACCTGGACGCAGGGCCAGATTAACCCACTTGAATAGGTACAGAGGGCCTTCTAAAATAGCAATGTTTGCCATTTTTTTCTGAACCCTTATCAAGTGGCTTTTAATCCCTATCATGATTCTCAAGAATTTGGTTTTGCCATCCAGACCTGACTGGAGGTATGACGGGTGTCCCACTTTTCCTTGAGAACTCCATATTAAGGGTCTATTTGAGTCCGATGTTTTGCCCCTTTTCATGTTAATTTATACTTAAAACATTCAATTTCTTAGACTGAATTTAAGTCACGAACTTAAAAAGCTAGTATTTTTATGACATCAACACTGTAGCCCTCAATCAGCTCATTAGCTTCGAGAACTTTAAGGTGTCTTTATTTCCATGTTGGGAAACACTGCTAAAAGAGATACAGTCTAAAATAACAGGCAGTTGCGTGGTGGGTATCATATAGGGCAGATCTAAGAGTTGTAACGGACGGTAATAGCTCCATGGGTAGATTCAAAATTTGGAGAAAAGAGATTCATTCATACATATTATCATAATCAGGAAATGAAACTTTCAATATTTTTAGTATTTTTTTTAAGTACAAACCAACTTTCATTTAGGACGGGTCAGTTTTATAAGGCAGCCGTCCCCATAGTTCCCACAGGCTACCGCCTCGATGAATGTATAATTATGCCAATGTATGAATACACTTGTATGTACATCGAAGAAAATTTTGATGAATAATATCACGTGTGAAGCGCGGGAAAATTTGGGGTTTTGGGTTCGACGAAATTGAATGTATTATGATGGTAAAAGTAATAACTACGTAAAAATACTTGTTTTGAATCAGACGCATATTTCCTCAGTCAAAACATCTTAATGTATATACAAAGAATTAAAAATGGCAAGATAGAGACAACTTTTGCACATTTATAAGAAATAACAGCTAATATTTGAAGCTATGAACAAGACGGAAATTGACCATTGAGAAAAAAGCATCTACATTTCTCATTTTGTACACAGATCAATGAGAAAATATATATTAAAAGTTCAATATCTCGATATTTCAATAATAAATTGTTTGAAGTATAAGTGCTGGATAAAAAGACTTATAAACTTTACTTAAATGTGTTGTAACCAAAAAATGTTCAATTTCAATTAATTTCAACGAAATTTTATGATATCATCTTTATTGCGCAATATCTATATTTTAAAAAAGCAGACCTCTGGATTCGAAATCCTGAGGGTCTAGACTATCAAAATACATTGGTTTAAAAAATAGATCTCTCGAAGTAAGCTAACCCCATTTTGAGAGCTCTTTTTGGACCCTGGGGCTCTGACTACAAGCAAAAAATACTGCAAGGTTGTGCGCCATATCAGTGGCGTGTACAGAATTCCAACCCATCCCCAAATCAATGGCGTAGGAAACAGGTGCTAGGGGCTAACTCCCAGTAAAAAAGTGGTGGGCTGGAATTATGCTTCGACACCCCCGCCCTCCCCATTTAAGGACGAAAAACTCCTTATTTGTTCCCTCTGTAAAAATGCAGTAATTTTCCTTAAAATTGGCTCAAATATTGCACCAAATTTCATCTTAGAACCCTCTCCCAGGATGGCTGTCCGAACAACTTTCAGCCCCTGGTTTAGAAACAGCTTCCTACGCCTATGCTCCCAAATGGCCCCAAAACTGAAAGAAACACGGATTAACAGTATAGAAATTGTTTATAAATTTCTAATTTAATTTATTGTGTGCTTCGCGCTCATTAATTTTTCAGCTCTTTTTCATTACCAGTATTATCAATCTTATGATCACCGCGATACCTTACACGGTAATGCTTGTCCCTCGGCTATTTTGTGAAATTTGTAGCCTTCTGACATCCTGATATGTTGTTACCTATCCTACCGTACATCATTCCCTCCCTCCTCCAATCGCTAGGTAGGTTTGACTCTTATTTATTCTAAAGGGATAAATGCAAGCAACTAATTTTTACTCTATTTTGTCAGGCAGTAAGTTTCAAATAATCCTCCTCCTTTCCTAGTATTTTCATGTTGAATGCGTTAATAATAAGCTGAAATAGTTGTCATGCTTTCATTGCTCCAATGTGTAATTGCAGTGTCCCCAAACCCTGTCAATTGCTTTTCTTTCTTCATAAAAAATGCACATTTCTAGTGCATGAGCAAACTTGAGAAAATAAAAATGTGTCCACAAGTTTGAATCCATCCTCCCCGGGGCTACAATGTCCGGACCTGGGCTGAATCCGGTCTCGAGTCTATATTTACTGGACTGAGAATTGGCCCGGAATGAGAGGTTCCAGAATAGGAATTGGCCTGGAATGGGCCTGGAATGGGCTGCGGCTGGAGTAGTCGGACTCAGGGCCAATAATTCCAACTGCCAGCCGAATCCACAAAATAAAACATAACATAACATAACAAATTTAAGGGCAAAGGAGGGCAAAAGCCCCATAAAATGCCCTGTAACCCAAACCCTAA
>WURT03042013.1:0-14714 GCA_009936505.3 Holothuria glaberrima
ACACACACACGGACACGTTTTGACCCCTCCTTCAGTTATGGACTTCTGGTCACCCTGGGGTACCCCACCATGGGTTATCCCCTCAGACTAGTAACTTGGGAAAATTAACTGTTACCATGGCAACGGTTGCTATTTCAGCCGGCATTGTCGTATATAGCTCAACAGGCAAAGTAACTACAATATCTCATCCTCCTCACGGAGCGATGAGATAATTAGAGGTCTACACATCAGCTCTTTTCATCACCATGCCAAAACATAGTACTCCGACAAAAGGCCAAATGGATACCCTTGAGGCTGTGTACGTTTTGAAGAAAACCTTTTCCGAGATTACCCTTTTGCTAGGCAACATGAGGTTTTCTATACCTTATTTACAGAAGAAGGATAAAGCTGAGTCTAAAAGTTTCTCAGTACTGTCAGTGACAGTGGACTCTAGTGACAAGGATACTGATAAACTCAGTTTACAAGACTGATCTCTCCAATCTCCCGCCAAGCGCATTCGGCTGTAGACTTGCCTCAAGAGTCTCACGTTATTTTCTCTTCCAGCTTTCCTTTTATTGCTTCCATCACATTGTACCTCTTTACAACAGTCTTGGCCTACTTCTTACTGACCCTTGCTGCAGCTAACACGCGCTAGCGTTATAACACTTGTTTCCAATGGTTCTTGTGCTCCCAACACACACGTACTGTAGCGTACTGTTGCTGGAGCTGACTGTTCAATCGAGCTGCTTGTCATGAGATTGGATCACATGCTAAAGCTAATTTCTAAGAAGACCGTTACTTAACCAAGAGTTGTAGAAAATCTCAGCAAAAACGATTCAAGAAGATGGTCGTATGTCACAAGCAAGAATAAAATTGAACAAACATGGGGGCATTTCCAAAAGCGATTGTCAATATCACGTTTTAGAAAATGGGAGTCCACAATCAGTCAAAGGTTCGGAAAAGCATGCAGTAAAATATCTGGAACAAACAGATTAAGAATCACCAGATCATCGATATTTCATTCTGAGTCATTCTGTGAAAGAACAAAGCCAAGATTTAAACGATTGCGTAAACTATGCGATAGAGGACGCTACTACAAGTGAGTCTAATCATGGTTATCACTTGCTGGAAAATTCTGCATCGTTACCCTTGGAAAAAAGTTGTACTTCGAAGACCTTCCAATGTTCAGAGGAGTCTTCCATGACCTAGCCGAAAACATATCAAATTGTCCAATAAAAATACAGGGCCGTCGGAACCGGGGGGGGGGGGGGTGGGGGCCACAGCCCCCAATAATTTTGCTATGCATAGTTTTTTTAATGCATGAAACGTCCAAAAAGTGAAAGACGGAGGAATAAAAATATGAATATCATTTTAAAATTTAAATCACTTATCGTTAAGTCTATAAGTATTAAAACAAATTGACGTATTATTTCCGTTATTCAGTCAATAAGGACAAAATCGTTCATAAAAGTATTTGAAAATAGCGACTCAATGTCATACGACGTCCTAAATTTGATTTTCTGCGTATTTTTTTTTTTTTAAGTAAAGTCAAGGTCTGAGAAATTGGGATTGCACCCGCAATATTCCTTGCTCAGGACTGGAAATGAGCATCGAGTTCATTAAACACATCAGTAATCAAAGTAATAAAGTTTTCGCGCGCTCCGGGCGCGTACAGCCCCTCCGCGTGGCCGTCTTTACTATCAATACCACCTCAAACATATCGCATTCTTCAAAGGTGAGGGTCCTGCAATTATGCCGATTGTTCGCATTGGAGTCATTATGAAGGAGCAGGGCATTGCAAGAATGCAAAGTAATTCAGGGGGAAGACTCCACTTCAATTAGCTGATCTGCTGATGCATTTTGTTAGGAATTAAAAGTGTGTCAGTGCAAAGTCTCCAGGCAAATTTAGTTATGGGGACGATTTTCAATGCAAAATTTCGGGGAGCTTCTCGCTCATTTATCAAGGTACACACTCCATATCCTATAACCATTATTGGCTCAATAATACATTATTGTAACTATAACACTTGTCCGAAAAAAGGTACAACTCCGACCTCTTCATGAAGACCGCATCAGGAAAGAATCTAAGAGCAATATAATATCATGAGTAGCATAAACGGTAACATTCGTAGTATTCATTTGTCGTTACACATTTCTTTAACGAGTGCCATACCACAGCCAAAATATCACTAAATTATGATTATTTCTATGCATGTAATTAATTGCAAGATTTGCTAAGATACTTGCATTTTGCATCTAAGCTACCTTACCTAACTAAACAAGAATTTTTCAAGTAAAGGAATTGCTATCCCTCCGCTAAGTCACCACAGCTTTCCCTTAGAGTCAACCAAAAGTATAAGAAAAGTGAAAGTTTTCTAATATATTGTCAGTTCGGGAATTTGTCAAAGATACCACCATTTTGCATCAAAGTCAATTTACAAAAAAAATTCTCAAAAATGAACAATTCATACCGACCTTCTGGCCAGATGTATCTAGGGTGTACTTAAAGCACCATCTTCTATAGTGCCCTAAAATCGCCAACCTCTTGTGGTGCCACTGGACCTAATGAGGTCCAGTAGCCGGGGATCCCAAGCTCGTCGTTACGCCGCTGATTATTCATACGGTTCCACAGTCTATAACTAATTCCTCTGCCATCTAAAGCACATATTCCATAACGCTGGGGAAACGTATTTTTCGAAATAGCAATCAGTGGGGGATTTCGTTATCAATTTTATCAAAAGGTCCTCTGAAAATTTAGGAAATATTTCGTCTCCTATATTTAGTAGATAGTCTAAACTGCGGTAGCGTATCTGCCGGGTGGCAGGGGAGCAAAGTGCCCCACCCCTGACGGTTTCAAACGGTAAGAACAGCTCAAACCACCGGGTTGATAAAGGGCAAATTAAGGAAAACGAAAGGGAGTTCATGGCTGAATCGAATTTTGCCTACCCTTTCTAGTGTACCTGACGAAGAGAGACACCTAGAAACATAGTTATTCGGGATTTGGGGAAAATGTTGAGTGGCTCTTACGGCAATACGGTAAATTTTTATTTTTTATGTGCCATAAAGCAGTAGGCCTATACTCCCTATAGGCTCGTGTTAGCAGAGAGGGATATGGTGGCAGCAAAGCATGAAGTGAGAGTAGTAAAATCTAAAAACGATATAAAAGTATCTTCATCTTTACATCTAACGGATATTCTTGACATCTTTCTATTCCTGATCAGGCTCAGTGGCGTACACAGGGGGAACTGGGCCAGCCCCGTCACTGATTTTTTTTTTAGTTCCTAAAAATAAACAAACTTTTAACACAAATTTAACCTCAAAAGGTAGCATATGTTTCACCAGATTGCATGCAAGGACACCTAATTTTTCAAAAATTTTCAAAGGGGAGGGGGACACCCCACCCCTTACACAGCCCAGGCCGGCGATCTCACAACATACTCAACAACCTAAATAACCCTCTTCCTCTGAAAATATGTCAAGTCTTCGCAAAACAGGTTGGGGAAGTTTTACCTTGAAAGATGTTCTTTTGCCCACCCCCGGACAAGTGATCCTAGATACGCCGCTGCTAAGCTACAATTAAATCGTATTGCGTCCTTACCCAAAGGGATTATCTTATAAAGAGGGGAAATGGGTTCAAGTTATCAACCCAAATTGGGAAGTCAATTTAGAAATTTAAGTCACTCAGTTTTTTTTAAAACTGGGATGAAATTCGAATCAAAATTTGGGTAAATTTATGTAAAGGTCAAACAAAAAATTGAACCAACATTTTAACTTTTGAGGCCATTTCCTGTGATCTGGGAGGCACTTTTTCAAACCCATGGTGGCACGTAGCGTAATACACACTATCTTTTCAACATGCAAAAGTCAGCCCCCAATCGAAAATACCTTCCGACGGCACTGAAATTTGAATCTAGAACAAATTGCAACTGAAGAATTTTTGGCTTTGGATGATTACTATGACCCCCATTGAATATAGTATCCCAACTCAGACAAAATTCGACACCCGAAAATAGATTAATTTGCATAAATTCAAAGTGACAAGTATAAAGGCAAATATATCAAAAAGGAAAACTCTTATACCCCAAAATCAGGAGCGTAAATACGGGGTGTGGGTGGAGTGGGGGTGTGAAATCTCCCAGTGAAAATCAAAAGTCGGTCTCTGAGCGCTAAAAAGTCAATCTCAAATCCAGTTCAGTATGCCTTTGTTACAGTAGACCAGACATGAACTACATTTGATACCTTACTCAAATTGAAATTCCAGCAGAGATGAAATAAAAGTGAAAAGATTGCCCGAATTTTCTACTGAGTTCCCGAATTTTTGATCGAATGCCAAAAAAAAAAAAAAAAAAAAAAAAAAATCAAGCGCTTCGCGCGCATGTAGTGGTTTGATGGTCTATTTTATGCACCTGGACTGCAACGAATTTCGGGCAACTTTTTGAAATTCGGGCTAAAAATTTTCTGCCCTTCCAAATTGGAAAAGTCCCTTACGCCTATGATTATTACGGCCATTGGCGTAGCCAGAGGGGGCCAAGGGGGCCATGGCCCCCAATCGAATTCTAAAAAATGTTTTTTTTTTATAATTTTGGTAATGGAACAAAAATATTGACTTCAAATGATGCTAAATGTTACACCAGATTGCATCTGAGGGTATTCAAAGATTCAAAAGGGAAGGGGGAAACCCCTCCACTTACGACCAACCACCAGGCCGGCGATCAGCCCTGGTAGTTGACCCCTCCAAACAAAACTCCTGGCTACGCCAGTGATTACTACCGTCCTGTAAATTGTAATTATCTAGGAAATGCGGATCGTACAATTATGTCAATGGTAGTCGTTCTCCAAGAAATGTAGTTGGTCCCAAAACAGTTCACCCCCTGCGAAATCATGTATTTAAGCCCCTGAGTGTGTCGTCTGACCATAATGGATATACTCAGTTACCAACGCAGGAAACCAATCTCTTATGCATGGTTGATGACTCTAAAAGTTCGGGAGGGTATGATCACATAAAGAGATGACGGGTAACGTTGTTCTGTAATGATGTAAACACGAAGAAAGACATCGGTTCCACCGGTGATCGATGGTAGGGGAAGAGGATGAGGTGTAGAGGAAGGATACAGGGTTAAAAAAATGACCGACAAAGGAGAAGACAGAGACTATGACGGGAGAGGTAAAGGAGAGGCCAGACTGGCTTAGAGAACAAGGGTCAAAGGATTCAGTTTTTTAAAGACACAAACAAGTAATAATATTTGTTCACTTTACATTCAGACAGTCAACTTTCACCCGTTCTCTTTAAGTTTTATGGTGGCTGTACAATGGTGATATCTCAATTGGAAATTGTCAGAAACCTTAATGTTTAAGCATCAATACAATTGAGCATTCTAGCCCTTCCACGTCCAGAAAAGTATCTAGGTTATGTCCTCTGTTGTTTTCATGAGAAATAATGGTCATCGTGGGACCCCTAGGGGCTCTCATTTTTGTTTATGTTGTGGTATCCTATTGACATATTTGTTCGAAATGTTGTGATCGTATCAGGAACTGAACGGTTACCGGGTAACAAAACACCTTTGTGCTCAGATAAAGTTGTAAACTCTTTCCTCGCCAGATCAATTCAGTCAGGTCTGCCAGGATGTGTTAAATTTTCCTTTTTTTGCACAAAATTCTGAATTAGGACATTCTTTTTTCCCTGGGCTACAGCTGTACAGGGGTTAAAATCATCGTTCACATTAACATCCAACATGTTACTTATGGAAAGTGTCGTCTGGTAATGTTTTTTTGCATGTTTAGGTCTTTATTAAAATTTGTGAGTTTTTGCGGGAAATGCAAAAAATATACACCTTACTTTTTGCGTCACTTAGAAAAGACTATCAAGTGTTGAGCAAACAAAGTTGAATGCGATGGTATTTTGCATTTTTTGGTGCAGATTTGAGTTGGTACCAAATTTATCATTTTATTTAAAGATATTTATCCAATAATAAAAGCTTGCAATTTGTTTTAATGAACATTTTTTTGCAAATTGCAATGTCGTTTGGGCCAAATTAGTGGAACACTGGTCACGTGGAACTGCTGTGAGAGCACCGTATATTAGATGTATCAAAGTCCTTCAACTAAAATTATATTCCCTGAACCCATTAAATTATAACACACAAAATTTCATATAACCTGAAACTTTTTAAGGCTTGTATTTGGAAAAGAGCATGTAAAAATTGTGGAAACAGTTTCCCAGTTTAACTTAAAATACAGACTTTTTCATGGCTACGCTCTATCCTTTTGGCAAATCCGTCCCAGGTTGAAGACAAAAACCGTTTACTAAATTGCACAGTAAAAAACTACCCACGTTGTTCAAGTGCAAAATCCAAAGGTAAGGTTTAACATACATTCAACCAATTGGTACTTGTTATACCAACTCGCGTACGTAGTTCTTTAAACAATTGCTTAGAAAGAGGCTTAAGTGGCGTATTTAGGCTGAAATTTACACAAATAATTGAAGGACCCAAATACGATTATTACTGATAGCAGCAATTTGAAATTTCCAGCTATTAGAAAACCACGTCAATTTGAATACCAGTTGTCTGTACAACGGTATTAGAAATAAAAAGATGTCAAAAAATGTTTTAAACCTTCCTCATTATATGAAAATGTTTTATTGGCAATTAATGTTACTTACAAAACCTACTCTTTGGTTTTGGGCAGATTTTTACCACCTTGAGAGTTTTTTAAATGTTCCATTTCTGTAGTCATCTCAGACGTAGATTCAGTGGATATTAAATATTACTGAGAGGCATATTGCAACCTGGGTTAAGCAGGCCGTATTTTCAGTTCCGTATATTTGACGTTGCAATAGCTTCGGGGGAGATAATGCCATTACAGATAATTTTTTTTCCGTAAGGAGCGTTGAGGGAATGACTGCAACCATAGTACCACCATCCGGAATTAAGCCTACACGTTGTTCCCGCTCCAAACGTCGTTGACCAAATCTCTGTTTGTGAAGGCGCAGCCGTTAAAAGAACTCAGACAATTGCCTGCGTAACAAACAAAGTTCATGAACGGTCAAATTGCGATATGTGCATGTAAATATTTTGACTGAAAAGTCTTTTGATATTTCTCTATCCTAACTTTGCGAGAAACGGACCAAGTTCAAAGTTTTATTCTTAAACATACTTTTAGCACCGCTAACAAGAAATGTATCAAGTGGGGCAAGTTGAAAGCCTGAGCCTTCGATTGAAAATGATTTAGTTGTATTAAAATGTTGCACGTAACATGCTAATACTTTTATTATACATTTTTAAATAGTCTTCTGTTAAATAGATAGGGAATGTAACACCAAAGCTGATGTGTAAGGTAATTAACTTAGACTTTCTAATCAGGGACAGATAAAACTGATGAAACTCTCCAAGAATTTATGAAATATTCAATTTCTTTCATCATATGTGTCCCCTTACTCCCCACCCGGATGGGGGTTCATCTTGTAAAGATATAAGGCAAACAATGCAAAGGGTGGTGAGGTAAAAAAATGACGTTTGCACTTAGCCTAGATGGAAGCGGATGAAAGAGGCCCGTTTGCAATAATGATAAACAATGTAAACCAGGTATATCTTGACAAACTAAGGTAAACTGTCATGATTTGTCTTTTTTCTCCTTGCTTATCTTGCGTCTTCAGGATTTCAATAACAAAAACATTTTTAAATTTTTAATTAACAATAAAATATTTCTTTTCGCTTCATTTCCCTTTCTTTGACCCACTGTATTACATCTCTTCTTTAAGGGAGTTCCGGTTACCTTTATTCCCATTTGTATTCCCCCCTCTCAAGGGTAATTAACTTAGGGACATTAAACTATTCATGTGTTCTAAAAAGTATGAGCAGATCTGCTATGGTAAAAGTAAAAGTGAACGAAATTCTATTCTTGTCATTCAAATTTCGTAGCTACATTAGCACAAAATTACAACCTACTAGGACAATTACAATTTCTATTTTAATTTCCATTGCGATTGTCATTTCAGATGAACCAGTGTGTGTCTTTGTTTGTACCGCAGTTTATGTAAAATAAAGTTAAATAGTTTGTACAATTTTAAAACGGTAGTCGGAGTACATTTTGATGAATCAGGCAGTCAATACTTATTCTATCATTATTACTTTATGAATTCGACTTTCCAAGAACGTGCTAGCCTGATTAAATTCAACCAAAAGGTTGGTGCATTATCTTTAAGTTTTCTCTTTCCACCTTTTTCCAGTACCTGACGTTGTTCAAAATGATTACGCTTTAATAAATTTGTTTCTAAAACCCCCCAGGGACTGCATTGTCAATTGGAAATGTTTTAATTTTTTGCTTTTAGTCAATTTGTTTTAGTAAATCAAAGAGTGACGCTCAGCACCCAGTGTGTGACCAGAAGGAGCTAGCTATTTTATTTAATTAAAAAGTAGGCCACTTTTCGATCGTTTCTGTACCAATCTAAAACCATTCATCCCTTATTACTAGGCAACTTTGTGAATTCCACACATAAGCGATGCATACATTGGATGACGCCCAGTACGAGTAATGCTTCAGAGATAAACACATGTATGGCAGGTAATGTCTTCTCGACAATTTGATCAATATAAACTACAAAAAGGGAAACTGGAGTTGAGTCATTACAGACACAAACTTACGATAATGAAGTCATACAAACCTGCATCTCCACTGTAGCTTCCAAAGCTCAATGAGTATTTTTCATTTGCATTACCGACACTGACAGAGCTGCACTTTGCGTGGTACGGTGCTCCGTTCCTGTTGACAAAGTCAATCCGGAGGGGGTCTCTCTTTGTGATGTTTATCTGTGTAACTTTTCGTTTCCTAGCCACAGCTTGCGGTCGGGTGATCCAAAGCCCTGTTCGTAGTCAGACCAGGAGAGAAAAAAGTCTGGAGACCCGTCCATACGACGTTGAAACAACAGAAATGAGAAATTGAAACTAAGATTTCAGATTTGACATATGAGGTGTGAACACACATTTCAAGGACTTGGAAATGGGAAAGTAAGAACGTACCACCCGGTTTTAACGAACTGAAGATCAAAGCATTAGGTAATGTCTGTTTGGGTTGCATATTATAGGCTATAACTCTAATAAATCAGGAAGTTAATGGGGTCTTGGGTGTCCTATACTCACCGTCCAACCTTCTCCGTCATCAGTCATATTACAATACACGTCAAATGGATCTCTTTCCCAACTTTTTTTATTTCATTTTGTAGACTCTACTTCTGTTACATATATCTTAAAAATCGGTGGGAGGAGTATCGATGGTACAGTTGACTCCGTCACTTTTATAGTCTTCGTTACAGTAGCATTGTGAGCCGTTGTTCCTCTCTTCACAAAATGCTTTAGGACTTCATTTCGCAGTGCCAAATGGTTCAAAATATCCAAACTTAACATCGAACTATCGAAAATCAACATCGAACTATCCAAACTGACATTGACTTATCCAAACTTAACATCGAACTATCGAAAATAAACATCGAACTATCCAAACTAACATCGACATATCCAAAATAATATCGACATATCCAAACTAACACCGAACTATCCAAACTTAGCCAAAATAAAATGATTGGAACTGGCCTGCTAACTGCAAGTCTGTTTTGACACACTTGGCTTCTTTAGCGGCGTGCCTAATGGTTCATAAATCGAACTCAACATCGACATGTAGAAGTCACTGATCTCTGATCTCTAACGTACTGGATTGCCTATCTTAGCTCGTAGACCCTGTTGGAGCCAGCTTGAACAAGCGCTGGTAACCATACCATTCCCACACTTGCGCTGCCTGTAACAAAGCAGTGCGCACATTGGTTTGCATTTTGAGCAATTATGTTTACTTTCGGCTACAAAAGTAATTGCGTTGGAGGGGAAATTTTGAAGAAGGGGAAGGGGGAGGCCGGGAGGGGGACATTTACCCGGGAAGTTGGGGAATATTTTTAAGTTGTTAGCACTAGAATACAACACTCAACTAACTCAACAGTGGGTTAAATTCATAACTTAGGGCAAGTGGGGCATTTTCGATGTCTCTACATCAGATGACTGAAAATACGACTACAGAATGGTCCGCGGGCCTCCCCCTCTCAAACTGGAAAATGTAAACGGGAAACGTGGGAAAGATGTGTAGATAGTCATGGGCAGGACATGCAATCTGATAGATGGATGAGCAAGATGTAGAAAACCTGGACCAAGTGCATACAGAAAACCGGCATAACGCTGGCTGTCCCATCTCAGAATGCACTCGGACATATCAGGATGTCGCTCAGCCACTAGGTTTATGTCTGGGTATTATGAGCTTTTAGTCATGCATGATCATGGGTTAGAATGTTAAGTTATAATTAGACCCATGTGGCGGTATTACACTGATTATATTTGGGTAGAAAGTCTTGATTAGACTGATTACATCCGGGTACATAGTCTTGTTTAGACTAGGGCCTGTGTACTAGCATCATGGTATATCATGCTACTCACTGTGCAACTTACTTAATTGTGCCATGTGGGACCAACGAACGGTACCGTTCTGTAGCCAATTGAACGAGCATCACGTTCTAACTTTCAGGTCCCAACAAGGGCCTAGTGTGTTAATCTTAACAGTCTTTGGATTTTTTGGGCCCGCGTTTCGTATAGGATAAAAATGGCCGGGCCACACCATACTTGTGTAGCAGGCCCATATGTGTGAATGAGGAGAAACTAGGCCGCTGGATGAGGCTGGCCCGTGTTTGCTCACAGAGCCTCCGTTCGAGGTTTACCGCGCTGGGCCGTATTATATGGGAGTAATGATCGAGAGCTAGCCTGTATGGTCCGTGGACGGAATCGTGAGCATTAGCCTAGGCATGTTAAGAAGATGCATATTTGCTTTTCATAAGTTAGGAAGAAAATAAACATATCAAGCTGCAGGCTGATTTCTAAGTAGGATTCATATAGCCTACTATAGTGGCCCATACTCCATAAAGTATTACCCTTATGTACCTTGAAAATTGATGGTAGTGGCCTTAATCGACCAGTGGGCCCTAGAAATACATGTAGGTAGGTAGCGTGGTCTGTACGTCTCCTACATTGGCTTTATAGAAGTCTTTAATCTGCACAAATCAGTGAGGTCCAAATGGGTCAGCTTACGTGGGACCCATATGATGATGTCCCTTACCCCATGATAGCTACATAGCCTTGAAATTCCTTCCGTTACGTTGGGCAGACAGCTTGAGGTTTTGAAAGGGAAAGGTAAATTTTAGTTTGCACAATTGTTTATATTAGCTTAAGAATTCTGAAGTGAAATCTAAATGACGTAACCCTTCATCCCTGACTATGAGCACCTCCCTGCCATGAGCCAGCTTCTCTTTGACTTGAGGACCATTGTCACTGGTCCTGTTCCAATAAACCAGTATTATACGACCGGAAGAAGGGGCTACTAGGTAACAGAATGGGCTGGAGATTTAGTTGTCACTTTCACTGTAAATGGACCAATGTGGTCAAGGATTAACAATGGGCTGCAGGAATATGAAGGGCAGTCATCAAATTGATTGGAATGCACGACGGCACGACGGCAACTTGAAAATCAGATATCTCAGTGCCAGACCCGTAGCCAGACAGGGTATTGAATGGGGCGATATATATTTCGGGACCTGGGCGAAACATGCTAAAATGAATTACGTCAATCCCAGCTGAAAATTCCAGTCAACGGGTAACTGGTGTGTCGTCCTGGAAATAAATTTCAGTTCATTTAATTGCATTTTTATTATTTATATGCTAAACGTTAGATCTGTTCGTGATAGTGTAAATTTCCGATACGATAGTTTGAAGACAGTACTATTTGGCACTTATAGTAATACGTGAGTCATGCAGTAATAAGACGGTAGTTAACGGCTCAGATATGGAACTAAGACTAACATGTAAAGTTTACAAGGAGTTTATAGAACCATAGCTCGAACAGAAATAACTCTGAAGGTCAATGGTCACAACAAATGTCAGTCTTCAAAGTATTAGAAGGAATGATAAATACCTTAAACATTTTTCTCCAACAGTTGGTTAAAGTACTAACACTGTTTGGTGGACACAAAAAGCGGTTGATTTCATCTGTAAAAGAGGCAGAATATTCTTGTGTGAAGATGTTATCAAATTTAATTGTCACGTAAGACTTTAGAAACATTTCAAAAATATCCCTTAGCCCATTGATATTTCTGTCTGTTCCTTTGTATTTACCAACACTAGTCAGCTTGTATTCACCGTACTCATCACGTTTACTAAACTTGTTGTAGGTGACGAAGAAAGACAAACCATCTGTACTTGCAACGTCAATAAGAAGTTCATAGGTATTTTGGTTGGTGAGAAATAGTTTTTCGCTTCCGATCCAGAACCCTTGTGACAGAAAACCGCATCCAATTTTGTACTCTAACCAAACGCGGCTAAACAGGAGAGAGTCGTTTTAGAAGCGGTGAATGACCTCGAAGAATTAAACCAATCCAAGATGGATCGTTAAGTTTCCTTAAAGTGCAATAAGTCTATTATGGCGTTTTATCTACACACTGTACTCATCAATTTTACTAAACTACACTAAGACAATTGTATATATATATATATATATATATTTGTATTACATATAACGATGATTACTAAAGAAACCGTTACATACACTCATTCCTTCTAACAAGGGCAGTTATATACTCAAACTACGATCAAATCTTGCTAATTATTCATATGAGACGATAAATGAGGCGAAGCAAGTAGGTAGGTGGCATAAGATTGAGATAAATGCAACCAATATTTATAGCATGTACAGTAAATACTATACCTGGTGGATAAGCCTTTGGAGTTTTAAACTGTGATATGTTACTAATTGTAACACGAGAAACATATAAATTTCAGCAACCTTTCTCCAAACCCTAACCCTAACACTACGATTAACCCCAACCCTCATAAAATAAGAGTAAACTCTAAGAGGAATCGAACCCAGAACACCGGAAATCATTGTACCATGTCTTCCATCTTGACAACTGTACCATGCCGAGATCAGTTTAAAGTGTGCACGCTATGTGTATTGGGTGGATAAATGAGATACAATTTCTTTGGTCTCCACTAGTTGCGGACTTTAATCCCTTTTCATGTTGATCTTGAAACTTCTTCAATCATCTTAATCTTTCTTAACAACGAAGCAGAGTCATAAAATTACACCATCACGTCGTCTGCTACACTCTTAGGAGCACATCATAACATTTATTTAGATGCTCTGTTTAGATGGTTGTGCTGAAATCAAAGTGGATAGAATACTGAAATGTTATATAGAGTAACATTATCAAAAGTGAAAATGCTAAGGATTCAACTACCTATTTACCTAGTGCTGGGACAGGTTTAATGTAGTACTCGAACCCTAGCCAAATGTAACGATGTTACTTTCAGGTAGCTATAATTCCTCTATAGCAAGAATAGTTGCCTGTCAGCTCGTTCTTTTCTAATCTTCCATGGGCCAAAAAAGGCCAAAGTCATTGTAATCAAGCCAACAGCCCTAAACAATGCAATAATATATAAGAATTATGTGTTTCTTGCTAAAAGTAAAATGATTTTTTTATTCAAAATATTAAATATTTGTAAAGTGATATTATTTCGCATTTATGATCTAGAAACAAAGGGATGGTGCAGACTTCATGGACTTGGATCATGGGGGGACGGGGGACGCATCTTCCTCACTTTTTTGGAAGGGGGGACATCGCCGAAAAGTCCTCCCCCCACTTTTTCAAAAATGATAAAAACTGAAAATGTGATTACGAATTAACACTACATATTAAAAGCTAAATTTCGCCCAAATATGGCACCATTTGCCATTCAAACACCTTCTAAACTCTTTTTTTTCCTTCAAAGAGGAGGGGGAAACCCCTCCTCTTAGACCCCTTCCCCAGGACAGCAAATCGTATATGGTGAAAAGTTTAACAATTTACTGTGTACTCACTTCACGAAGTGTAGTTCTGATTTACCCCAAGGACTGAGTAAAAAATGCACTTAAGCATTGCAAAATGAAAAAAAAAAAACTTCCTAAAGAAGTAAAAATTCTTGGTGATATATTCAATTCAAATTTAGCACCATTCTGCTTCTAGCCCACCTTACGTGAGCAAAAATTCTCCAAAGGGGAGGGGAACCCCTTAGACCCCTCCCCAGGACAGCGATTCGCAAATAGAGTAAAGTTTCCCCCAGTTTTGGAGATGGATCCATGCCCTTGGGTGCAGTGGCAGAGATGTGACATACACGGCGTTAAGGTTAACCTAGATAATTTCCTACTTTATGTTTCAAAAGACACTTAAGTCCTAGTCTGTGTAACAGCTCTCGGCGACATGGTTTTATTATCTCATCGCTCCGTGAGGAGGATGAGATATTGTAGTAACTTTGCTTGTTGGGCTATATACGGCAATGCCAGCTAAAATAGCAACCGTTGCCATGGTAACAGTTAATTTCCCCAAATTACTAGTCTAAGGGGCTAACCCATGGTGGGGTACGCCAGGGTGACCAGAAGTCCATAACTGAAGGAGGGGTCAATTTGACCTTTTGACCTTTGGTGCAAACTCCCTATTCTTAGTGAATGGCGTGGGCCGTACTGTGAATACCGTCTCGATACGCGATGACTGCTTGACATTGTTGATAGCAACATAAATGACAGAGTGAAGACGCCCTTGTTACTAGTATACAAATAATGAATGTTTATGAGTGCAATAGTATGAATAATTTCATGAGTTGAAAGATTGAATGTTCTAT
>WURT03042024.1:0-14713 GCA_009936505.3 Holothuria glaberrima
GTGCGTCCTCGAGTTATATGGCTCAGTGCGTGTGCTAGCGATGAGATAAGCAACTCCGTGGATTGCCCTCTTGTTTTGTCTTCTTTTTTGTAGCCTTGAAATCTTAGTAATTTGGACATTGAAATTTTCAGCATTTCAGTATTTGTTTTTTATCAAGTAGCCCCAACCTTCATATTTACGTTCTGTATATCTCAGGGGCAACTTCCCCCTGCCCTTCCGGCCCCGCAGGCAGGGGCGGACTGGGAGTTTTACGCGGCCGTGGCAAATTGCAGTGAGCGGCCCGTTGAGAATATCTAAGTGGAGCGCCACCATAGTTGGCGCGTAGCATTAGAAAATTTAGGGCAAAAATACTTGCCAGATCCCAGGAAATGGCACTGGCAAAATTACTTAGGTATAAAAATGAAATTTCAACTAGGGGTTATTTTGGAATGAAGAGGGCAAAATGTTTCTTCGGATGCAGATTGATGATCATAACATATGGTCAGTATCATCATTAGACAATGGTACATATGTGGTGTTCAGCAATTTGAGGGAAAGGTTATGTAGTTGTCGTTTAGCTAGAATTGGCCATTTAAGGGATCAACTCACTTGTCTTCATCGATACTGACCGTACTAGCCTACAGGATATTGTAATGAATGATGCAATGGGGCCGCCAGGAGTTGGTGATTGGGGGAATAATAAATTATGTTGTAATGCCCAACTGAAATCCCCTTACAGTCAGTGTAAATTGAGCATATGCGTACCTGCCATGGGTTGTACCCGTTGCTGATCATTCTTTCGTCCTAGGGGATGTGTCTAAGGGGTGGTGTCTCCCTCCCCTTTGAGAAGAAACTTTTTGTTCGTTTAAGGTGGCTTAGATGTAAAATGGTGCTATTTTTGGCAAATTTTCGAACTGATCAAATGTTGAAAGATACGCATACTTCAGTGAATATTTGGTAGTAAAATGAGGGTATGTTATCCAAGTGACACTTTTGTTTTATGTGACTTAGTTACATAATGGTACTACCCTTGGAACATGTGTGAACTACAATAAATACATCCCTTCAAACTGCTATTGATTAGTGATCGTGTGCCCGTGGCATGTCAACCGTGCTACAAATGTATAACGACAAATACATACTTCCAATCTTTCACATCACGGTACGAATGTTACTGAATAAGGCTACTAGTGATATAAGATTATATAGGATTCCCTAATAAAGTTTGTCTGCAAATAAGATGGCTAGTCTTTTTCCTGATTATTCGTAAAAACTTTCAATCTTCATGAAATATGTTTTATCTTGAATTCCCATGTTACTCTTTCTTGCAATGCTGTGCTCCTCTATAATCACTCATAAGGACACGAACAATCGGCTTAAAAGCCCTCACCACTGAAAAGTGCGAATACGTCTGGGAGTGGTTAGAGAGTCCGATTTGCAGCCGGGAGTTCGGGGGTTCTATTCCTAGCCGGGTCATACCAATGACTTTAAAAATGGAACCTTCTGCCATTGTGCTTGGCGCTCAGCATAAGCAATGGAGTGGGGGGGGGGGAACAAGCCAGTGAGCCACAACTTCAAGAAAGGCCGTGGACGGCCCGACTTAAACCAAATGGTTAGAAACTGAGCCGTAATACCTCATCTAACTAACTGAGACGGTACTGATATTAAGCACAGCCATGAGGCGTTTTTTTGAACGCGCGAAGCACGCAAAATGTTTGATGGTTTGCGGAAGATTTATGAAATTTCGAAAGTTTCAGAACAACTTGTGATAGAAATTGATTGAAAAATTCATCACTCAGTCGAAACACACACCTCACCCCACCCAACCCCAACAGAAATTTAAAGCTTTAACACGTATAGGGCTCATTTGAGGAATATGTTCGGATTTTTTTTCAGAAATCGAAGGGGACGTTCGCCCCACGCCCTCGTACCTTCGCCATTAAAATAGTATACATACTGACTACCTAATCACACAAGGAGAAGTCGTCCCAGCTCACTTGCCTTCTTTACCATTTGGTCTATGACCACTGGCGGCGATCCGTCTTGAAAGTGGGGGATATATTGTCAGTGACACTATCTAAGCGGAGCGCCACCATTGGTTGGCGCGGAGAGTACAAAGAAAATTTTGGTCAAAAGTACCTCCCCCCCCATTTATGGAAATGACCTTTTCCAGGTTTTGCAAGGTGATGCTATGACAACTGTCAGAAGTATTTCCTAAAAAAAATAAATAGGCCAATTGTAAAAAGTCTAGAAAAAGGTAAAGTTTTCTGATTTTCGGATCTGCTTGGTTGATTCCATGGGGGATATAGTGTACAGTTCCCACATCCAATTTCATGGGGGATATGTCCCCCCATCCGCCCAGGATGGCCCCCTTGTCTATGACCCCTTTAAGACCGACGTTAGAAATTTCCTTTCGTCGTTTCAGTGTTTCGTGGGGGTCCTCCCTTGGAGAAAGTCTGAAATTTTGATTGCCTTGGATTTTTTAGAAATATTGAAATCCGTTATGACCCCACACGAGGAAAGTGGATGAGGAGGCACGATGTTTGTAAGTTACTAATCACTTATTTTCCCTAAGCCGTCTTCGTGAAGAGGGATCAATGATAATAAAGCAGTGGCCCTTTGAGATGTTGAACCTGATGAGAAACTGTAGATGCCCCTACCAGCTAACTAGTGCTAAGGTTATCCAGCATTTCTAATCCTAGCCCCGACTCTCAAACCGGAACATTGTTTAGTGTCAATCTTGTGGTTTCTATGATCATATCCGATGATTGGCCCAAACATCTTACAGGGGCCACCGGTGAGGCAGGGGATTATTATAGGGAGCTATGGGCCCTCAGAGCACAATCAGTTTCCGCGCACACTGCACTACTATCCTGTGTTCCACCCTTTCTTCATCTTTCCCACTCTCCCTGTCTTTTCATCTTCCTTCCTTAATTTTTCCCTCTCTTTCTCTCCCTCCTCCCTTCTCTCGTTTTTCTCTCTTTCTTCTCTCTTTCTTTATTCTTAGCATCCGGCCCAAGGCAGCCATGAACCGAGCGGCCCATGCGGCGATCGCCACATCGCCACAACGGCCAGTCCGCCTTTGCCCGCAGGCAACGGCCCTGCGTTCGTTTTAAAAATCCCCTGGTGCTTTTTAACCATAAAACGGTAAACGATAATTGAAAATTCCGTGTTGCAATAACCTAGAAATCATGGATAAAAAAATTAACAGTTTCTTTTTTTTAAATCAATAACTTTTTTTTAAACATCCTGGTTCATTGTTAACATGTTTCGGCTTTTTTAAATTTAACCAGACAGACCTCCTTGGCTACTTTCACCAGGAAATCTAACCCAATCTGTGACCACCATCGTTAAAAAATTTAACGTCTGTGTGAGTGTTAGTACAGGATAGAGCTTCATCATATTTCCCCTTATCGAAATATTGTTATATTTGTTTTACACAATGACGTATTCTAGTATTTGGCATAATGATATGAGCGCATACAAGCTACCGAATTATTTACCCCGAATGGTGTTGAGTAACCATTCGTGGAAAATAATACGGTAGCTTGCAGTTTAATTATGTATCATGAAACCACCATACCGTGTCAATGTTAGTATGAGCTCATATCATTATGCCAAATACGTCATTTCATCACGTCGTATATCATACTGAGCCGAGCTCAGACATGGAGCTACCACCTCCGAGGTTTTAGCTCCATGCTCAAACCAAGCGGCGTGTATACTCGCAGACAAGTCTGTTTCAGATTCTTCGAACGTAGTGGTTACGGATAAACAGTTTGCCGTGACTTTGCCTGTAATACTGGAGAATCGGTTTATGACGAAGTGCAAGAGCGGGCACATTATCAGTTCAGATCGCACTGGCCGACCATTTCTCAAGTCACCAATGTGACTGGTATTCGCATGAGCAGGGCATAGACACTTTTGCTAAGCAGTACTATCATGTCAACTTTATAACGTATTGGAAGAAGGTGCCAAAGTTTGTTCATTCATGCATTGTTTATTAATGCAAGCAAACATTTATATCAGAACATTATTTTGCATTAGACAGGATCATGAAGATATGGTGAAAACAATGTACCACATGAGAGGGGCTGTTTAGTAGGCCTATCGCTCTTTTGAATGTAGATTTTAAAATTGCCTCCAAGTGTATCTCCTCTCGTATTGAAAGACATCTAAACGATGTAAGAAGTAGAAACCAAACGGGATTTCTTTAAGGCCGTTTTATTGGTGAGAATATTCGGCTAATTTTAGACCTTATTAATTACACCTGTAGAAGAAACATCCCTGGTTTATTATACTTTATAGATTTTGAAAAAGCCTTTGATACCTTAGAATGGAGTTTTATTAAAGAATCTCTTACCTTTTTCGGCTTTGGGCCGTCAATTATTCTATGGATCAATACTTTGTACTCGAATATTACAACCTGTCTCTCAAATAATGGTTTCTTATCGAGACCTTTTCGAGTGTCAAGAGGAGTTAAGCAAGGGTGCCCTCCAAGTCCCTACATTTTCATTCTTTGTGCGGAAATTCTTAATCTTAAAATTTCCCAAGTTAATTCTGTTAAAAGTGTTTGTATTCCAGGTTTCGCTACAAAACTTAGTCTGTATGCTGATGATACCGTATTTGTAACAGATGGTTCAGAGGAGTCTTTAAGTAACAATTTGTCAACTGAAGGCTTTTGCCAAGGTGTCCGGCTTATGTATAAATTTTGAAAAGTGTGCCCTTTTTCCGTTAGGATCTTTTACAGATTATGTGCCGCAGTATGCTAACATGTTGCATCTTAACGTGACATGTGGCCCTGTAACGTACCTAGGTATTACTTTTACTCACACTGAAGAAGATTTTTTTAAGTTAAATTACCAGCCGAAGTTGTCCAGACTAAAAGGACTGCCGCATATGTGGAGCATGAGAAACTTAACACCTCATGGAAAAATTGTCATTATTAAAACCTTTGCAATCTCTCAGCTTGTGTATTTGTTAACTGTTTTACCAATCCAACCAAAGACTTTGTAAGACACTCGAGTCAATGTTTTAAAAATTGATTTGGAATAATAAGCCTGACAAAGTGAAACGTTCTGTTTAAATAAATAAAAAAGACGCATGGTGGGCTTGATATGGTTGATTTGGAAGCCTTCTCCCAAAGTCCGAAAGTGAAATGGATCAGCTTCTGTATTCTAATTATATTGCTTCTGGCTGGAAATTTTTCTTCGATCCTGCTTTATTAAATTATGGAGGGCATTTTCTGTTTAAATGTAATTGTGCAAAAAAGGATGTTACGGATATTGATAACACATTTATTACAAAGGTTTGTAAATTTTGGAGTAGTTTCACTCACAGTATACCTGTTGAAAAGTTTAGAAATGACATCGTCTTTAATAATTCTTTTGTTAAGATAAACAAAAAACTTGTTTACTTTAACAAACTTGTTAAATCGAAGGCTATTTACGTTAAAGGTAACTTTGATGAGAATGGCAAATCCCTTGCGTACAATGTTGTCTGTAGGACGTCTGATATCCACCATCTCTATTTTACCTTATATTATGGTATCATTGATGGTATCATTGATGCCATACCCAGTAACCTAGAAACTAATGCTTCTCAATGTGAGCTTATCTTTTTAAAATTTATAACGCTTCATAAAGGAAGCCGTTTGTTTTATAGTTCTGTCATTTCTATAAAAGACTCAAAACCCCTCATGTTTTCGAAAATGGCAAGCTGAATTTCCATCTGAAACCCTCAACTGTCCTCTGATATGGACAATTCTTCTCTCTGCGAATTGGGATGCTAAATTTCGATATTTTCAGTTTCGTTTTCTTCACAGAGTTATAGGATTAAATAGTTATCTTCACGGCCAAGGACTTGTAGAAACTCCTCTCCTTTGTAAGTCAAGTGACGAAGACATAGATCATTTCTTCTTTCAATGTCAGTATGTAAAAATCCTTTGGTCCCAAGTGCAAAAAATGATCCCTGATGATAGCCATATTTCCTTAGATTATAGAACAGTCTGTTTTGGACACACCGAAAAAAAAACACCCGTTAATCTTCCCATTGTCCATGCGAAATATTATAGTTATACATGTCTACCTGCTACAGACAAAATAACTCAGTGCCCGATTTTCGTGAATTTGTGCATAAATTTAAGTTTACTTTATTGGTTGGATATCATATTGATAGAAAAAACAATACAAATTATTACAATAACTTTACAAAAGAGGTATTTATACCCTAACGTTAATGTATCATCATACGGATTATTAAGGTATTGCATTGCAATTCACATATAACTGAGACAGATATTGTAATATCTTGTATTGTAACGTCTTCACGGTGATGCATTTGAATCCCAATGTTGTAAATAGTTGATTAAAACTGATCAGAAACGTATGTTTCACTTAACAAAGTCTGATTGCAATAAATAAATGGTGGGGAAAAAAGGAGGCTATTTAGCGCTTTAGTGCTGCTACGGATTATATACAATTTTCCGGTGGAGGGGGGCACTGACCATTGACAAGGGGATATCAGGCGTGACCATTGCTTTTTTGAAATTGAAAGCACCCTAAAACACGTACCGTATTTGTCCGAGACTCAAAATACACCCTAAGTAAGTATAACCAAACGAACAATGTCACTGATTGGAACTCGCAAAAAACATTACAATTAAACATTTCTGTTGTAAGAAGGTAATTATATTTACTTTTGATAAGTATCCCCGACAAATTTCCCAAACAACACCTAGTAGAAAAAACCCGGGTATACGAAAATACACTCATTTTTTTCATTTGGTGTTTTTTCAAATCAGTGCCGTACGCAGGATTTCTCTCACGGGGGGGGGATGATGTGTGATCGCCGGGGAAGGGATTTAAGGAGAGGGTGGCCCCCTCCCCTTTGAAAATTTTTGAAAAATTAGGTGTCCTTACATGCAATCTGGTTCCGCATATGCTACCTTTTGAAAGAAACCAATGCTACCTTTTGAAAGAAATTTGTGTTACAAATTTTGCGTATTTTTAGGAACTAAAAAAATTGAGATCAGTGAAGGGGCCATGGGGAGACAACCCCTCCCCTTTGAAAAATTTTGAAAAATTAGGTGTTCTAACATGCAATCTGGTGCCACATTTGCTACCTTTTGAAGTTAAATTTGTGTTACAAAATTACGTATTTTTAGGATCTAAAAAAAAATCGCATGCTTGAGGGGGGCCCAATGCCCCCCTCCCCTGCGTACACCACTGTTTCAAACCATTTCCACGTTGAGTACGTATCGTGCCTTTTCTAAATTGCACGATACGGCGTGGATTCTTGGTCATGCCTGATACTCGTTGTCAATGATGAGTAACCCCGGGGACAATTTTGGTAAAGTTAATAGTATTCTTGTCTGTAGTATTTCTATCACAATTTTATGTTAGCCAACCAGGATCTTATACTGGAGGCGGGGAGGGGGAGGTGTGTCAAACCATCCAAGCCGTCGGAGAGCCACCATTTGATAGCACGTAACGATATATATATATATATATATATATGATCTTGTCAATGTTAAACATGATATTAAAACCATTACTTGAAAGCAAAATGTCGGGCTTTCTCCCCTGGATCCATCACCCGTTCCCAAATCAGCAAAATGAGTAGCGTCGACTGCCCTCGAAGCGAAGCACGATCTCTGAGAGTACGGTTAGGCAAGGCCCTAGACTCTGATCCCCTTACCCTAAAAGATTTTGCAATTCCATTAACTTAATAAAAAAATTAAAATACCTTGCACACTTAAAAGCAGTCGTCTAGCCCCATGAACGGCACAACAAAAGTACATGAAGGAAGCAATTGCAGATCACGTTATAAAGACTTCTGAATATTCAGTCCTACAGTGTTAGCCATAAAAGTCACATCGTGCTGTTTTAAGATAACTTTAACTTTAGGATTGAATTTCAATTTGTTCATTATTGTGAATTTGTCAAATAGCCTATAAGTAATACTATAAAAACAAACTTTACTTCCTACCAAAAGAAAGTGAAAAATTGGTTTTTATGGTATGGAAACACCGTGGAGGTCATGTTTAGTGGGTTACACTGCATGAATTTAAAATTGGTGCATTGTTTATTATTACTTAGACTTTAGAATAGTGCCTATTACTTAGACTTTACGGTATAGTGCCATTTGTAACAAGAAGGATTGCCCTTAAGGGAATGAGCCCCCCTCCACCCGTACCTTAATTCGTAGGACTAACGTCAGTTTCACCGTCAGTCGTATTTCCCCTATTTCTCTAGTACTAGCTTAGTGATTGAAAAGGATGGCCTTCGTATTCAGGCTACTTTCTGATCATAAAATTCATGATTGTTTACATAAACAGTCACATAGCAGTCAGTATCAGTAATCTGAAATTTCCTGCTAGTATTTAATCACTTCCAATTACACATCACATGTGACATGATCATGATACAGTGCATGGCACCTTGTGCTCTTAAAGTACACTTTCTTTTTCCATTTGTCTATTGAACTCGAAAACAGTTCCATGTAATATACCAGCAAAGATCTCGCACGGCCTATTTGTCATACAATGCATTAACTGGTTTATTTTCTTAAGGAAAACATCGTAGCTACGTTTCGTAGAATTCCGTCGGTCATAAATTTGAGGCAATTGACATTTACCGAGGTTTGAGAAAACCACTCATTTCCGAGACACGGAAAAGGTTATGGCATTTCAGTTCACAATGGAACAAGATGATTTTCGGATGTAAATGAGTAGACTACTTGTGTGCATCCTGACCTTTGCATAGAATGTTGTGTTTTGTTTCATCAAGTCGTAAATAAAGACAAGATGGGCTGGATTACTGATTACGTTTGCAATCTTTATTACGGTTCTATCATGCAGCCATATTCTCCGGCTTATCAACCACTTCTGCGCAGATACACACCAATATCCATATATGTATTTTAAGCCTACACGAGCGTGCATACAAAGTAGCACTTGACACAGAGTGTAGGCAAGTTTGTGTGTGAAAAATTATTAAAACGCGAGATATAACGTAATTAAAGTGAAGTTTGCAACGGATAACCAGTTTATGCTAGTCTGAAAAATTAACTAGACCACCTATGGTGCAAACTTCGACTTTGGCGGATCCAGGATTCAAAGCACGAAATGGAGGGGGCTAACTCCATAAGGGCAAATTTCGCACCTGTACAAAGCCTCGAAAGAGGGGGGTGGTGGTCTGAGGGAAAAAAAACTTGAAATTTATGCACTTGAATGGTGTTTCTGGTATCTGATAATTAAAATAAGCACTATATATTGTAAAGAAGCTTTGGGACCGTCTAAAAAAGGTGGTGTCGAAAAGAGATCGGGATCTGCGTCTCAGTGTAAGTGCAATTTCGGTACATCAAACATATTGGAAGGTGATTGGACAACATCTGGACAATTCTAACTTGGTGATATTCGAAGACCGACGGGGCAATTCTCACCACGGCGGAAACTTTCCCTTGGACAATCCACCTCAGTAATAGGCTTATGCAAAAACACTATTTGTCAACAGCCATTTAGGCCTAATTACCGTCCCGCTTCAACTTAATGACATCTCATTCAAGCTCGGGACCGCGGGGACAATTCTGAAGTGGAGCGGCCCAATATGTTCAAGAAAATGAAAGCGCCAGTTCCCAGTTTAAGGCGGCCCAAAATGTCCATGGCAGAAAAGTGCGGGGGCTAAAGCCCCCGTAGCCCCCCCCCCTACGCCGGTCCCCAGTGAAGCTGATTTCTTAGCAAGAGAAGGGTTGACCCGGCTTTGGGTAGTGATTTTTCAGGAGGCAGTTAAGAACCCTTGGGTTTGTTAAAAATATGTGTATCTTTCGTACAAATTCTTGATTCGATTGCATAAATAACATCCTGAATGAATAATTTCACGCAAACGTAGTAAAACCCTATCAGTATTTTAAATTGATTCAGCATTAGCAAAGACAATATTCGAAAGGAAATTGAATCGTTTTAAGCTACCGGGACAACGAAATACCTCCCCCCCCCCCCTCCATTATCAACTATTGTCACTATCTGGTACGTAATTGCAGGTCGTACGGCCTGTTCCTTGTTCAGTTATATGTTTGTGAAGCGGCAACTGGAGGAGATGAGTTAGCAGAGTCCGCTCCGCGGAGTGCTATTTCCTTGATTCGGATTACCCTGTGCAAACGTCCAGCGAAATCCCAAACAATGTTTGTGTAGCTTTGCTTTATATGTAACCAAATGTGAAGAAGAAGGATTACTAAAGCAAGCTCTTTGTTTTTATCGTGGATATATTGGCCGTGAAGTTCTTTTGGCCAATTCGTGGGCGAAATAATACATCAAAACTGAATGGCAAATGATTTCAGTTGGCGTTGTTCTGAAATATTGGCTATCACCGGCGGTCAAAACGTCAAACAAGTTAGTTGTTTGCCCAACGCGGAATCGATTCTTTCGGACGAAAAGAAGGTAACTTTATTTTGGATTTTCTCCCACATAAGTTGATGAAATGGAATGACATATTCAATTCAATTTAATTCAAATTTATTTCTGACATGTTTTACAAAAGTTACAAAAGTTGAAATAAAAAATGTGAGGATGCAAAAACATATGATTGGAACTAGAAAACAGAGGAAGACTTATCAAAGCTAGTGACCAACTTATATAATAAATACACTAACACAACATGACACACAAAAGACCTAAATAGCGCAAACATAGAACCAACTAAACATAGAAGATAGAAAGGGGAGCAGAAGAGGAAAGGCAAGGATCGAGAAGGGAAAGGAAGACAAGAAGAAGGAAAGAAGGCAAGAAGGGGAGAACGATTACCGAGAAAGAGGACGCTTAATTATGTGTGTTTGAAAGATACATTTGGAGCTTCATTTGAAAAGATCTACGTGACTTTGCAGTTGTAACTGAAGAAGGCAGAGACTGCCACAGAGGAAAAAAGCAGTTATTAAGAAGCAACTTACCATAATGGGAATTATGACGAGTTATATTAAAAAAAAGATTATTTCGGGTTATAATACGATCATTTGAAACATAATGGTAGCACACACCATCAGAATAGCTTGGGGTAACACATTCTTACGATAATTATCATAACAAAAGAGCACATGCAGTAAGCATGAATTTCGGACAACATGAGTAGGTCGAACTCCTTGTATAATAGATTGGTAGGATAACGTCTGGGTTCACCTGCCAGAACCTTAATAGGTCTATTGTGGAGGGTATGAAGCGGTTTTTGGTAAGACTTTTTAGCTTTACCATAAATTTCAATAGCATACCTTAACTTAGAATAAATAAATGAATAATATACTTGAATAGCACTGGTTTTAGGAAGAGTACCCCTAAGATGATAAAAAATGCCAGTATACTTAATCAGAGAGTTACAAAGATCACTAATATGATCCACCCAGTTGAGCTTTTCGTCAATGAGTAATCCCAAATATTCAGTGATACAATTCTTCGTGATTTTTACATCCTTATATACAAAATGGTCATAACAGGGGTGAGCCACTTCTCTGGAATGAAAATGGTATAATTTGTTTTTCCTAAATGCAGGGTAAGCTTATTAGCATCAAACCAGTTGCTAAGTAGATGGAGCATCTCAACACCTTTTACAATTACATCATCACAGCTACGATCACATAGAAAAACATTTGTATCATCAGCAAATAATCGAGTAGAAACATTTGGAATAGCATTATGTACATCATTAATGTAAATAAAGGTCCTAAAACGGAACCTTGAGGGACACCAATATTAACACTTAAATAATTAGAATATGTACCATTAACATAAATACATTGTTTTCTGTTACATAAATAGGATGACAGAATATGGTGTGCAATGCCACGGATACCATAATGATATAATTTTTGTAAAAGTATACTGTGATCGACAGTATCAAAAGCTTTTTTGAGATCAAGATAAAGACCTAAAACATTATTACCAACATCAAGCCGGGAACGAATAGAATTAACAGTCTCTTACAGTGCATGTGTTTTAGAATGACCCTCTCCGAGTCTAAACCCAAATTGAAAATCATATAAAGAAATATTATCATTAAGAAATTTTCGAAGTCTTTTTTCAAGTACACCCTCAAGAGGCTTGTTTAGACAAGATAATAAACTTATCGGTCTGTAATTTTCGGGTGGAGTACAGTCACCTTTCTTGAACAGTGGGACAACTTTGGCTACTTTCATGACATCGGGATAAACACCGCTGAGGAACACATTGTTAAAGAAATGCATGACAGAGATAATTACTGACAAGATTTAAAAGCAACTGAGATCAGTTATTTTTTTATTTTTCGTTCCAATTAGGAGTAAAAATTCCCCCGAACATTAAACGGTCAATTTTTTTTTAATAAAAAGTGTCCCTAAAGGCACCGTTTCTTGTCATATCTATTATTCCTACGCAAGTTATGATGATGGACAACCCATGAACTAGAGTGCAATCTTTCGGGCACAAACATAAAAATTCGTAGACGAAGATGGGTTTTATGGCCAAACATTGGAAAATAAGTTCTAGGGACTTCATATGACCATCGATCAACACAAAAATTTAGTGTTAGAATGTGCTTGACACGTTTCACATTTTTGCAAATTTCAGATCCGTAGCTTTTAAAACGACCGAGAAAACGTAATTCAAAGCCAAAATCTCTGAAAGCCTCTCCGAAAACAGCTATTTGATCTCATTACTTCGACTTCGAAGTAGAAACTGATAAAGAGTCGCCCAAATTGATTGCGACAACAGTTCAATTTGGTGCTGATCCCGGGCTTTATAAGGGGAAGGGACTCAGTCGGTGGAGGCCGAACATGCCAATGTAGAAGGAGCAAAGCCTCTAAAGGGTTTGTTAGTTAGATGAGATTTAACGATACACCAACACGAATGTGTTATATAGTGTCAACTAGATAAAAAAAGTAAAGTTCAAATACGGTTTCAAATACGGTTCAAGTTCAAGTTCGGTTTCAAATACAGTTCAAATACGGTGAGAGTCTTTCCCTTTAGTCGCCTCTTACGACAGGCTGGGAATACCGTGGGTATTTTCTACAACCCCAGCCCACTGGGGGCAGCCTCTAAAGAAGTGGCCTGCCAGTTGTTTCACCGGACTTTTCCAAGTGGGAGCACTGGGGGACAACGTTCCACAAGATGATACCCCAATGTGAAGGACTGAATGGAAGTGCTTCCTGAGGTTCAGTATAGAGGGCCCGGTCTGGGGTCACGTCGTCTGGGGTCTCGTCGCCTCCAGTCGGCAAGAACCGACATGTTCGTTCTTCCCGACTGAAGGCGGCGACTCAAAACTGGTCTCAAAACTACCAGTTGTCATCGCAAACTCACGCACACTACCCGATTGTTGGAGACGCGACGATCGAGTTATTGCGGTGTGCAAAGTCGTGTAGTGCTAGTGTTCGGCTAGCTTAACTCGCACTGACGAACGATCTCCTTCCTCATGCATTTTGCACACAATCTTACTGAAGCCTGCATGTTAGAGATCTTAAGGCAGGGGTGGGGAACCTTTTTTCTCTGACGGGCCGTTTTGAAGGTCATTCATCCACTCGCGGGCCGCATACAGAGAGATTGCAATAAGCGTTATCAACTCACCGGAGGGACGTTTCTAACCCCCCTCATCCCTCCCCGATTCTACATTGAGAGGTACCGACGCAACATTAACGAGACGGTCTCACGGTCTGCCCTGCGAATAAGTAGAACCACTCCTATACCCACCGAGTTTCGTACTCTAATAGATATAGACATTCACATGTAATAGTGTAATTCTGTACAATATTTTGTAGACTATCTACCACGTAAAGTTTTCGTTAAAGCTTTCGTTACCTTCAGAAGTGGCTACAAGCTTAGTTCCGCACATGGTTTATGTCTAACCAACTCCCTGGTCTCAGAGGCGTAACTCGGTAGGATTTACGGGAGTGCAGGTATTTTGCTCTGCAAAATCAGTCAGTGGGCTTCATGTTGTGAAAAGAAAGGAAAACAAACGCTCAGTGGTGTACCCAGGATTTCTCTTGGGGGCATGCAGTATGCTTTGTGATCGCCGGCCTGGGGAAGGGGTATAAGGGGAGGGGTGTCCCCCTCTCCTTTGAAAATTTTTGAAAAATTAGATGTTCTTATATGCAATCTGGTGCCACATATGCTACATTTTGAAGTAAAATTTGTGTCAACAAATTTATGTATTTTTAGGAACTAAAGAAAAAGTTGGCATCAGTGCATGAGGCGGGCCATGGCCCGATGCCCCCCCCCCCCCTGTGTAAGCCTCTGGACCAAGCTCCTGATGCGGATCCAGCAACCCGAAGCTCGTGAGAACCGACGATTTGTCGAAAGGATGCTAAATGCAAAAGTTTGGGCACGCAAAGCTTAGTCGGGGTCTAAGGGGAGGGGAAAAGTTTTGAAAAATTAGACGTTCTTACATGCAATCTAGTGCCACATATGCTACCTTTTGAAGTAAAATGTATTTGTTTGGTCGGCAGCCATGCCACACAAAGAACAGAATTGTATATTGTAAGTATTTCACAGTCGAGAGCCTCATAACGTAATATAATACTATACTTAATCTAATTTATAATATATTTTTTTTATTTTTTATTTCGCAGTTTTGCCCTGCGAAATATATATATATATATATACATATTTTTTATGTGAAGTTTTTTCTCTGCAATTTTCATAGCAATACACAAAGTAATATCGATTTTTAAACACATTAGCTTTTTACTCATATGACCATAAAAAGAGGAATTACAACAA